>DWDX01002104.1:0-16113 GCA_018245675.1 Agara michaeli | reverse complement strand
TATAAATAGTTCCTTGTGCCGTCTCCCAACTTTTGTAACATCTGTTTGTAGTGATCTCGATATATCAGGTTTCGACTGTGGCTCGTCGAGGGCCTCCGGCGCGTTCGCGTGACGTGTGAATATATAGTATATTTTTATTGCACTAAAACGACGTGCAGACTAGTAGTGAATATTGAAAAATGTGCTATGAGTAATGTTAATGGATAATAATAATGTTCCCTTGACAACGTCGAGAGAGTATTACAATATTTTTTTATTCGAATATCGAATCTTTTTGTAGCGTCTTCGATGACCTGCAATTTTTAACATCCATAGTACTACTGTGCAGAAAGAACAATACCGCAGAACAAATCTCATGTTTGTTGCACAAACATTTAAATATTACTATTCTCTGTAAATGACACATACAATTCACTGTAATATACAGAGTTACTGGCAAATATGTTGGCAATCCGTTGGAGGATCTAGGGGAGGTCGTTTGCAATTCTATAACCCCTGTATAAGTGTCAACCGTTTTTGAGTAATTTTAAATGTTATATTTTTTTTAATTCTATAAAAAGATTCAATGCATGATCAGCGCACTGCCAACATATTAGCTGTAACCTTGTATACTGGATTAAATTTTAAACTTTTCATACTGATTTCCTTGTACTAGTATTAACCAAAGCAATTATGATTGTACGGTTGCCAAAGCGATTTGTATGACATTTATAAATAAATTGTTCCACTATCGTCATTAATACATTAAACTTTGATAACTTTATCTCTAAATGTATTGACACAAAATATATGTTTTAATTACATTGAAAAGAATTATTTAAATAAACCGTCTCCGTAACGCGGGGTAAGCACGAGAGAATATTGTTAAATACCTACCTATTTAATCTCGCATATTTTATTTGTGTAAAATAATTTATTTTGTACATTTTGATAAATGTTGAGTGAGCAGTGTACATTGCTACTCGTGACCCCGCGACCCCAGTAGGACTCGTGCTTCCAAGTCAACGTTAGGAGTGTTACAGTATTGGTCAGGTTGAACTCGGGGTCATCGGTAGCGGAGTAGCTGTACATACTTGTAATATATGTAAAACTTTGTGGAGTCGTGTAGCGAATGTGGACGCAGTGTGGTGCATTTAGCCGCGGTGAGCTTAGTCTGTACATAAATTGATGTTTTTCGTATGTATGTATGCTTAGAGTATGTTTTTTTCCTTTATGGCAGATGATGATTGTTACATGTGAGGTTTCATCTGACAGTTGTATAAAAATAAAAATATGATTACAAAGTACTGTTCCTTTTTGCTAACTGCCGCTTTAGTTGAAACTTTAATATATTCCAGTAACAATGTGTATGCTAAGGTTACTGGACTATATAATGTATGTACCCTCATTAAGGGCTAAGGCATGCGCCATATGCTTCTCATCGTTTCATAGATGCTTTTGCTGTCATGCGTGCCGCACGCATGCGGGTTGCGCAGTGCTTCTATAAAGACTGGTCTCGCGGACATGCGAGCTGGCGCAGCGCCGCGTGTCAAAGAAAAGGCCCAAGTCTCCTAAATTAATAAATGAAAAAATCCTATACCTACAAGATTATGATAGTAATCTAACGACACTTGTATCATTAATCGTAATAGCGAAATATTATCAAAGGCTAAATAAATAACTAAACCTCATTAGGGTTTTTAAAGACGGCTAAAAAAATGCAGGTACTAACCCATATCGCTGCCAATCTAATGGAGCACTGAAGGCTTTCAAATGGGTTGCAAACGGTATTGTGAAATGTATTGCATGAGGGGCACAGCATTTTTTTCATTAAATTTGTCGATTGATCAAAAATAAGATTTCCTACGCACAATTCTAAAATGAAAGCAGTTGGTTACATTTTGTAAGAAAATATTAGAATTGACATTGTTTGCAAGTGCCTTACTCACTCGAGCTGACTCAGAGTTAAACAAACAAAAAAATCACTGAAATAATGACATTAATTTGGCTGGCTATTGAAATTTATTGACGAAACAAATGTTAAACAATGTTCTTGCATCATACAATTTTATTGATCTTTAAACTGGTTTCATATTGACCAAATGAAAAGCAGTTGATCTAATCTAACAGGCATATAATCAATAAAAACAATTTACACTTTGTACAATCCAGATGTTCAGCCGTATTCAGTGTATCTTATTAGAATAACATGTAAATTAAATTGGTACTAGATACTAAGCAGAATCACAAGACCTTAACCAATAATGTGCAGAAAAGATTGACTTTGTCTATGGTTGTCTAATTGTTTATTTCCACACACTGGTTTGAAGGTGCCGAGATTACTTTGCCCTAAACTGAAAATTTATTCATAAACATCTTCCTTGTCTGCAATGTACTGCACAATATCTTTCGGTCTAACCAGCCTCTCGGCGTCAACATCGGGAATTTCAAAACCAAATTCATCTTCCATCGCCATGATCACTTCCACGTGGTCCAAGGAGTCCAGACCCAAATCATTGATGAAATGGGACTCGAGAGTCAACTGTGAATAAAAGAATGGAAACATTAACTTCATATAGGATAGTAATATATCTCAAGGCATAAAACAAGATTAGACAGAGTTTATAAAATCTCAGAGTGATCCAGTTTTTCATTTCACTGCAAACAAAAGGTTGGTTTGCCAGATCCATATTAGCCTACATAAAATATTCAGATAATCAACTAAGTGTAAATAGTTTACTGGACTTAGTTCTAAAATCCTTAAGATCCTCATCTCTATAGAAAACACTACATGAAATGAATCTGGCAACCATACACTTTTTTTTTCTATATTGCAAAGTTTGAGCTACCTTATCAGGCGAAATTTTGTCATAAAGTTGCAGAACTAAGAGCACTCTGGATCGTACAAGGTCTAGTGTGAGCGGGGGCCCTCCGCTGTACTTGCGGACTCCGGCTACCAGGCCCTGAAACAAAATTGAATAGAATAAATGTCGTGTACCTGGCAGGCACTTAGTTTGTCGTAAGCCTTGCACACTTTCATCACGCGGTCCTCCAGCTGCTGTGGAGTTACTTTAGACTGGGCCCCCGACGCGTACAGTCGCACACGCACCGAACGTACCTAAACAGTTTTAAGCATCACTGTACATTTTTGTTATGCAACAACATTGAGGTTATGTTGCACTAACACAAAAGTCATATTTATTGAAATCAATTCAACACATTTCCGATTCCGATTTTAGAATATAAGTTGCATCGAAAACATGAAATTACAACTAGTACTGTTAACAATACAAGATAGCTTATCGATTAGTATCCTTACCCCATTTTGCGGTCGTTCGTTGCAGTAAAAACTAGATATATTTTTTATGGCATGGTACTTTTGTTGCACGGCTACAGTAGACAGCCGGCATACAACTGGAGCTCTATATGTCGTGGATTTTCGTAATAGCCCATTGAATGCGCTACGGACCAAATTCGCAGCAGCCATTTTTCGGCCTTCGCTTACAATAGATGAATACAGACACACTAAGATCTTAATCTATGGTTGAATATTTTATAACGTAAAGGCAGGCAAAGTAAATATAGATTAAAAAATACCATTCGTACTGGCAGTAAATTAAATTTGACAGTGGAATAAATATTCTAGTTTAGGTGTATTATGTATTTATTCCACATATTTCCTCGCGCAGCTGCATTTGAATTCCGTGTCCGTTCCGTGTGTTGATAAATAAATATTATATAGTATGGGTAAAGCATTACAAATTTTACTAATATAACGTTATTTAGTTTTGTAAACAAGAATACACTACTAGGTTTAATTTATTACACTTCGTATAGAATTTTATAAGATAATGTGTATTATTAGGCACATAGGTGTTGCAACATTCAGTGCTAATGTCACGTTATGAAGACTTAAGACGTCCTATAGTTGTTGTCATCAGTTGTCATACTTGTCATATCAAATATGTCATTATTGTCAAAGTAATTTTTGTTTTGTGTGGACGTATGTTGGAGATGAGTTCATTGTATTTAGGGCATAATATAGGAGAACGTTGAAATGGGTAATGCGGATACTAAATTGAACTTTAGGAAGGCGGTCGTACAGCTTACGTCAAAATCTCAAGTGAGTGTTTCAACATCTGCGTTGCAACAAATTGTAGGCGGAATATTGATTGAAACTGTTTGTTTTAGCCCATCGATTCTTCTGACGATGCATTCTGGGATCAGTTCTGGTCGGAAAGCGTGACGAATGTCCAGGATGTGTTCGCACTTGTCCCAGGCGCGGAGATCCGCGCTCTCCGCGAGGAGTCGCCGAACAACTTGGCTATGCTCGTGTATAAGGCTGTGGAAAAGTTGGTCAAGACCGTCGACAGCAGCTGTAGAACGCAGCGGGAACAACAGACGGGTACGTGACCATTGTAACACAATTTTTTACATCGCAACAGTGTGTAATTACTATTTTTAACGTAACCGGTTTTATTTTTGTTTATATAAATAAATCTACCTTTTATCAGTGGCTTCACTGTCGGGAACATCAAAAATGTTTGTATGAAAGGGTAATCAATAATGGCAACATGTATAATAGTATACTAGTGCGATAATTATATACATAATTGACATGTATAATTCATTCGATACTAACATTATAGGAAGTTACGGAAACACATTAGACTTAATATGAGATAGCTACTCATCCATGAATCACTGATGTGTGGTAATTGAAAGGAAAAACTATTTTAATGCACAGTCATTTTCACAACTTCAAAGCCAATAGCAGAGGTAATTTAAATATTTATTTCCTCGTGTTACTGGATAGACATGCATGAAATTGCAAATGAAATGTTTAAAAAAATAATAAAAAACAAGCAACTAAAGTAATACAGGAAGATAGAAATATGAAAAGGCAATTTTTTTTTATATTACAATTTACTGCACCAATGTAATTAATATATCTAAAATAAAAACATTTGACATGATTTCAATAAATTCTTATATCATTTCAATAAATTCTTATATCATTTCCAGCACTAAACTGCGCACGTTTGTTAACTCGAGTGCTGCCGTACATGCTGGAAGACCCCGAGTGGCACAATTATTTCTGGTCGTCCCTGCCGGCAGCTGCTGTTGAGAATGAATCCGTTCCACTGGCACAATCTCTCATAAACGCTGTCTGTGTGAGTAGAGGACGACTAGAATTCCAACTATTAAGCATTACTTCTAAATACTAATCTTATTACTAATATTTTTTAACCTTTTATTGGTCCACTGTTGGACCGGGTCTCCTCTCATAGTGAGTGGGTTTTAGACCATAGTCTACCAGGTTGGTGGACTTCACACATATCAGAAAATATTATATACTTTATGACATTTCTAATGTGTGTAGGTTTCCTTGCAATGTTACTAATATACATAGCTTTAAATTAATAATTTAATCACATACAACTTACTTATTGTAAACGCCACTTTAGTAGAATCACTACCATTCGTGTCACTCTACCCACATATATTTCCACATAACGTGATGTTATTGACTTTATACGACATAAAAAAGGTATATACCAACATAAAATTCACTCAACTTAGCCTTTATAAGAATGCAAATGTCCTTAACTGTCTCATATTATATCAAACAATTACATAGTGTCTATGTAGGATAACCATCTTGGAACCTTTTATCTATCTGTTGTAAAATGTAAAAATTCTATCATCAACGTTATTTTACATTACCTTAAACTGTATATATTGTATTATAAGTATTTTATTGGTCAGCCCAGCAAAAAGTTGGATAATATGTAACATTAAATGTATAAAAATATATTCTAAAATTAGAAAAATAAAATAAAAAATATATTTAGTTTTTAATTGGGTCTCTTCCATCCTCAGGACTTGTTATTCTGCCCCGACTTCACGGTGGCTAGCACCAAGAGATCAGGACCGGTGAGTATTGATTTTGTGATAACAATGTCTAATCTTATCTAACACTTTTAATATCATAATGTACGATCATATCTGCCATTTATACGAACAGTAATGGTTTTAGGTGTTACATCCTTTTTAATTTTTAATGGAAATGCGATACAGAAAACTAGCATGGACGTAGACGGCATCAGTAATAATTATTTAGTTGTAATTTGCTATGAATATGTTTTGTAATAAAATAAGTAATTTTGGGGATAAATGTGTTTATTACTCCCTCAGTCGCACTGACTGAAGCCTATCTACATAAAAACCCACCAAATGAGATAGAAGCAACCCACCTAGGATTGATACTATCTCTTTACTTCCCTTCATCCCTTTCTATTACTCTACTCTCAATTCCAAACCGGACAAGATCAATACTCTTATATATTGATTGTATTTTCACATTATTATGTGGAATTGCCCTCCAGTTATTATTATTATTATATTAATCAGTGTTTGATCACTAGGAGCGCGCAGAAGAACTGTCTTCCCTCGACAGCTGCGAGTACATCTGGGCCGGTGGCGTTGGCTTCGCGCGCTCGCCTCCTCGTTGCGCGACGCACGAGGCGGCCCGCACGGAACTGCTCCGTCTATTGCTGACCTGCTTCAGTGAGACCATATACCGGCCCTCCCATCATGCCGCCACTCATCATAACAAGTGGATTGCGTGAGTACATGAGATTGTATGCATAGCTTCGCTGATGCAGATGCAGCAACACTACCGATGCATTTACTGCTACCGCTAAACAGGAGTGCAAAGTCAGGGCAAATATCATCTCAATAGCTAAATGACTTTTTTGAAGGTTTAAAAACTGAAAAAGGTACATCAGGACTGTAGCTGGCAGAAATCTTTAGCCGCTGCCTGCATCTACAGGGAACAGGCATAATATTGATTATATAAAAATATATTGTCTTATTAGTTCCCCTGATTGCAATCTTCATTTAAGCATGTCAGCTCTAAGGATATTATTGTTATGCTATATTCTGTTACTGATATTATGACAAATTATTTTAAAATCACAAAGGCACGCACACATTGTTGATTTATGTTGTCTTAAACACCATCTCAAGTTCCCTGTGATTAGAGACTTGTTTAAAAAGTTTGTATGACGCCCTCGTACTTACAGTTACCTCACGAGCCCCGAGAACCGTCACGCGCTGCCTCTCTTTACGTCTCTCCTCAACACGGTGTGTTCCTACGATCCCGTGGGTCTCGGCCTGCCGTACAACCACCTGCTGTTTGCTGACACCCTGGAGCCGTTGGTTGAGGTGATGATTTCAGATTTCAATTCATATTACCATCGATTTGTAAGAAGTTCAACTAATTTGTCAGCCCGTGTAAATGTTTTCATAGAAGCTTGCTAGGAAGAAGTGCAGTCGGTCTCTTGGACAATAATTGAAAGACAATGTTTGGTGATATAAGAGATACAGTAAAATACTTGGGGAGGTTGATTTTTGTAATGTTCTTTGGGTTCATTATAATGTGAGTAAATAAGTAAAAATGAAATCAACAATCTTCCAAACAACGAATTTTCACATAACCAGCATCAATACAGCATGTTCGATGATTTTTATCAATCTTTGTTGGATGAATGCCCAATTGCCATTCTGCATGCGGAAACCGCAGAGTTTAACTGGTTATATCTTTAAATGTGTACACCGTAAAAGGCAAAATATGGATAATAATGCTGTAAAATCTTTAAATGTACCAATATTTGTGCAAATAAACGTCTTTGCCTTTGTAAATGAACAAGTTTTCCTTGGCAGGTATCTCTACAAATTCTAATTGTTACGTTGGACCACGACACAAGTAATGCTATCAACGAGGATGCCGATGAAGTGAGTATAAATGATTTATTTTACATTACTAATAATAAACTAATATTTAAATTGAGATTATTTGAACCGATTCATAAATGAATTGACTGAAAATATTTTTTTTTGTGTGTATTATATATTAGGTAGCCTCATTGCTTGTTATTCTTGTTGATATTTGTGTTGTATTTTGCAGAGTTTACCAGACAATCTCTTCATCAACTATCTATCCAGAATACATCGCGACGAGGACTTCCAGCTGGTCCTGAGGGGCGTCACCCGCCTGCTGAACAACCCTCTGGCGCAGACCTACCTGCCCAACTCGTCCAAGAAGGTGTCCCTGCACCAGGAGCTGCTCGTGTTGTTTTGGAAGATGTGCGATTACAACAAGGTGTGCCATTCTCCAGCAACATATCCATACTTCCATACTAGTCTGTACTTCCATACTCATTATAATTCATCTATAATCATTTCATCACAATTGGCATATCCCTTTGAAAGCGTAACAGCCAGATAGACATACAAGAGTAACTCTAACATGTATAATATTAAAGTTTGTATTTCATTTTAGAAGTTTCTGTACTACTTGATATAGTAGCCTATATTCATGCCCAGACTTCTAACTATATCCTTATTACATTTCATCACAATTGGCTTATCCGTTTGCCTGTAAAGCGTTACAGACAGACAAACAGACTAGAGTTACTGTCGCATGTATAATATCAGTACGGATTATGATATTGAAGTTTGTATTTGATTTTAGAAGTTCATGTACTACGTGTTGAAGAGCAGTGACGTCCTCGAGGTGTTGGTGCCTATCTTGTACCATTTGAACGACTCGCGCGCTGACCAATGTGAGTTTAGGTTGGGATCATCGGGAACGTACAGTTTAATTACTAATAATAATAATAACCGGGGACGATTCCACACGCGGCTATCTGATTCCTAATCGGGCAGTTGAATGCCAGTGTTACGGTAATGGAACAGCTGATAAACATACATATGACATAATACTCGTACAGATATTTGTATTGCACCCAGACACGGAACAAACAAATGTGATCCTTCTCAGACCGCACCTCACTTATCATCAGGTGAGCTGGCGGTCAAACGCAAGCCTGTAACGCTATAGAAAAATACGTATATACATAGATGTTGTGCGTTCGCAGCCCGCGTGGGCCTGATGCACATCGGCGTGTTCATCCTGCTGCTGCTGTCGGGCGAGCGCAACTTCGGCGTGCGGCTCAACAAGCCGTACGCGGCCGCCGTGCCCATGGACATCCCCGTGTTCACGGGCACGCACGCCGACCTGCTCGTGGTGGTGTTCCACAAGGTCATCACCACCGGCCACCAGCGCCTGCAGCCGCTCTTCGACTGTCTCCTCACCATACTCGTCAACGGTGAGCGCTGATCGTATCGGGTGCAGACGGGGAGTGGAATTCTTATATAAGTTGGGATTTGATCAATTAAACTCGCTGTCAAACGCAAGCCTGAAAAGCGATAAACTACAACAGATACAATATTTTTGTTAATTTAACAACAATGATATATTTCAAGTAATCTGTGATAGTACATAAATTGTCTGTGTTAATTATATGAATATCTTAATAGACAAGCCGTGACTGTATCTACTGATGGGTATTTCCTATTCGACAAACATTTGTGCATAAATAAATATATGTATAATAATAAAATGTTACTTTGTTGTATGTTCCCAGTGTCCCCGTACCTGAAGACGCTGTCGATGGTGGCGTCCACGAAGCTGCTGCACCTGCTGGAGGCGTTCAGCACGCCATGGTTCCTGTTCTCGCGGCCGCAGAACCACCACCTCGTGTTCTTCCTGCTCGAGATGTTCAACAACATCATACAGTATCAGTTCGACGGTGAGCGAGTGTAGACACTACTATGCCTTTTATTGCGTACACATTTAACAATGACTCGGTGCTCTCTGCCTACCCCAATAGGGACCTGGCGTGATGGTACTATATATTATAACAAATTGTTAAAGACTATAATAATGGTGTTCAACAGATGACTAAGATTTTTGTTTTTTCTCAGGGTTTATTTTATTCTTATTACACTATTATCAGACGGCAAGTCTGAACGCTAGTCAGAAAGCAGTGAAAGCCAAATATCTCGTCCTCACAGAGCCGACGTGCTTTTTTTCTATGTATATTATATCGTTAGTTGAGTGAGTGTCGTCCCGCAGGGAACTCGAACCTGGTGTACACGATCATCCGCAAGCGCGGCGTGTTCCACGGCCTGGCCAACCTGCCGCACGAGCGGGCCGCCATCGCGCGCTCGTTGGCCGCCGCGCACGCCCGCGGCCGCGCGCCCGGCGCCAAGCCGCTGCACAGGTGCCGCCCCACTCGCCATGCATATATAAATATTTAATATGAGCGGTCATATGCCCATTTTATTTACTGTATATATGCTTCACAATTTCGTCGGATACATATTTATAATTGATTATTTAATAATAAAAAAATAAGAATCGGTTTTGTATCAATACTTTTGTAAGATTTGTAAATTTAGATAAATGTCTATTTCGTTAACACTATCTAATCGTTTGGTAACATTGCTTTTAGCACTTTGCATTGTATTTTGCGCGATAGTAGCAGATTGTGAAACAGTGTGTGCGCTGGCGCAGGTCCCGCAGTGCGGAGTCGCTGGCGGAGGCGGCCATGGAGGGCTCGCGGCCGGCGCAGCCCGCCGAGCCCGGCACGCTCAACCCCACGCTGCCCGACACGCCCGGTGACTACCCCCTCCCCCTCCGTCTACCCGCTACTGTACTCTCAAAAATAGCTCTCAGACGGGTTCACTTTAACATGTTTCATTTCCGTTCTATATTACAGTATAGTGATTATGTCAGAGGGTGCTTGATATTAAGGTTCTGCTTAATATCTTCCTCACTAATACACAAACAAGACGTAGTCGCTCCGGCAGTGTATATGTTAAGTGTGCTCATGAAATTCCTTATAAATGAGTACAATAAAGCATGTATGCACGTAACACGATGTGTGGTTGTAGCGATAGGCGTTATGACGGAGCGGGAGTCGGCGCACCCGGCGGTGGGGGGCGCGGCGGCGGGCGAGGGGGCGGCGCCGGGCGCGCGCGAGCAGCTGTTGCCGCGGCGCAGCGGCGACGGCGAGGATAGCGCCGACGAGAGGGGCGGGGACAGCGACCGGGAGGGGGCGCTACACACTGTCACGCACGTGAGTCTGCTCGCTGTTACCATTTTTATTCTTCATGCTGCTGTTCTAAAATTAGTCTCTATTGTTATTGCTTCTCCAATGCCCATCGCAGAACATGATTATCTGAAATTTAGTAAAAAACCAATGCAACTCTGCAGAGGGACAGTATTCGCGTGTCGGAGGAGGGCGAGGGCGAGGCGGAGGGCGAGTGCGGCGCGGCGGAGGGCGGTACGGAGGGCGCGCAGGGTGCGGAGAGCGCGGGCTGGCGGCCATCGGGCGCGTGGGTGGCGTCGTGGCGCGCACGCTTGCCGCTGCAGACCATCATGCGCCTGCTGCAGGTGCTGGTGCCGCAGGTCGAGAAGATCTGCATCGACAAGTGAGTCTGTCTGCATATGTGTACCTAGATTAAACTAAAGCAGAATAACAAAGTACTGAAATAGCTATAAAATCTAGTTTTATCTGTATGTATTCAAATATATGTTGTATATTTCAAAGACAGACAATTATAGACGAGATAATTTATATGTTACATATAAAATAGCAAAATACATACATTCTCTTATTCAGCAATTGAAACATGTTTTGTATGACACATGATATGCTTTCATATTACCAGTTCTGTTGGGATATCATTTATGCATCTCGTGGTTGCTTCTACTTTTATGTGTATCGTAAGACTTGGCTTTACTATGTTTAAAGGTATGTAAAATGTTAGTGTTGCCGATAGATTTGATAGAGCGTGTGCGATTGAACAATTCTGGTGTGTGCGGACAGGGGGTTGACGGATGAGTCCGAGATCCTGCGGTTCCTGCAGCACGGCACGCTGGTGGGGCTGCTGCCCGTGCCGCACCCGATCCTCATCCGCAAGTACCAGGCCAACGCTGGCACGGCCGCTTGGTTCCGCACCTACATGTGGGGAGTCATTTACATACGGTAACTACATCTTGCATAACTCTTTGTCAAACAGATTTGTAATAATAATCATCAAGCCCCTTTTTAACACTTTTGTATAGATTCTCCTCCTAAATACACATAAGGAATTCCATTGTTTAAGCCACCTACTCTCAATACAAATGATTAATTCACTGTTTAGCAATTTTTTTCTACCATATTTATTAGTCCACTGCTGGACCGGTTCTCCTCTCATAGTGAGAGATATTTAGGCCATAGTCTACCACGCTGGCCATGTGCAGATTGGTAGACTTCGCACACTTCGGAAAATATTATATACTTTATAACATCTCCGAGGTGTGCAGGTTTCCTCGCGATGTTTTCCTTCACCGTTATAGCGAGTGATATTTTAATTTTAATTAATTATTAATCATGTTGATTAATTTACAGAAATGTGGACCCTCCTATATGGTACGACACGGACGTCAAACTGTTCGAGATACAGCGCGTATGATGGTGCCGGGATCACATCCGGGCTGATTTCTCTGTGCACAGGAACCCTCTCCACGGACCCGCGAGGAGTGTAAAAAATAACACCATTCCTTAGTTCACTTATAGGTCTATCAATTTGCATTTGTACCTCGAGGATCGTGTATCAATTAGGTCACACTGAGCGTCATTCGTGGAATGCAGTTAGCAGCCCAGGGATAATAGGTGATGGTGAAAGTGATCCAGGGTGCAGCTTAGCACTTATACCAAAAGGATTGTTTGTAAACAATTAAACTGTCTCCTGTCATATTTGAATAATGAACACTGAACAGTTAAGTGTACCAACATTACAGTTCAAATGTAAAATGACCGTGATACATTTGACGTGGCTGTCAAAAGTTGCCAGTTGCGTTCCATTATACGAACCGTTGACACGATTTTTCGTGCATTCCACTCGATTTTAAATCGGGCGCGCAGTAATTAATGTGACGTAATTTTTGCGCGTTCTGGAAAATGTATTACGGAATTCTGTAAACATCACACTTTGTAATCTCCCCTTAGTTGATTCATCACGAATATTTAATGTTAGGTCAATTTCTATGTACATTCATGACTTTCAGCTGTGACTGTTTTACGTAATAGGTACCCTCATAAACTATTTTTATAAATTAGTGTTTTTGTAACATTGTAATAGGCTTTTTTAACAATTAGAGCTTTTAAATGGCCTTCAATTAATTTTAAAGGTTAAATCCCAAATATGTCGTTTACACTTAGTATATTTTATTTTTTTGCTCTACGCGAAAGTTTTTTTAAGACACGTCTCCATTTCTTGAAGTGATCAATAATGTGAGATAAACACGCACTGACGCCCCGGGATTTTACCATTTCATTGAATGGATTTTAATTTTGTTTAACAAATATAGATGTCGCGCCTGAGTGACAGGTAATTGATTGCTGAGGCAATTTCTAAGGCTATTATATTTAAAGTTTTGTTTGTTTTTAACTCAAGCTTTACCGTTCAGCTCTCGTTTATATTTAATATAGTTATATATGTTAGATGCTTCGTTATTTTCTAGGCTACGTGAAGAATCGACTGTTCTACTGTAAGCTTGTAGTGTACAGGTGTTTTGAGTTACTTAATAGTGTGTAGCTGACTTAGCCATTTCGTACTACGAACATAGCCTCCGTTACCGTCATGTGATGGGCTGTTTGGCCTGCCTGCCTGTTTGGTTTCCCGCCTGAAGGGAAGCATGGAAGCCTCCTACTAAAGATCATAATATGACTAGAAAAAGTGTCCAATCTTTAGTTTCGAGCTGTTATTTATAAATAGATGTATGGAAATATTGTGTGATCTATCTTATATACATTATATACATATACGAGTACTTTACATGTATTAAAATCCAAATTTCGTACATGTTGATTTGCAATGTATAAAGTTCCGGGTTCGTTGGGTTCGATTCCCGGCCGGCTAAGTTACCTAAACCGGATCTGATTGTGTGTTTGTGCTTATGTGTGTTCATGGTGACTGGGACACCGGAAGTTCTAGATAGATAATGGTAATATGAAGCGCTTTTAATGTAAATGATAAGTTATTGTGTGCAACGGAAAGAATTTTAGATGCAAGTTATTTTACTGCAATCGACACCGCACTGCAGTCCTTACGACTAACAATATACGCTGTACAAAATCATGGTCACCTCTTTAAGGTGCGAGTGCAATCTTCAAGCCCTAAAGTCAATTTATATTTTATTGCAAACAAAATTAAACGAGGATATTATTACTTTACAACCTGCCTACCCCCTTGAGGGAGGCGGTGGTGTATTATTTATAATAACAAATATTGATAGCCTTAAAGAGGACCCTCGCCTTTCCACTGTATGTCTGCTATTACAATTATACATTTGTACAATATTAATATTATTATGTATCATTGTTATGAAATCATCAGCAAAATGATACTTTATGAAAACTATTCTTATGAAATTTAATCTATTGTAAATTATAATACAAAATTAAATTAAATTAAAAATATGAACAAGTCTATTACGGTAATAATTTTATTTTTAAATATCCACTTGTTACCCAGGTAACTATTTTTAGTCTGTGAAGTTTCTATTTTTCGTTAATTATTGCTTGTATTTATTTGCAAGTGTAACGAAATATTTCAAATTACTCTTTAATCTAA
This sequence comes from Agara michaeli, assembly GCA_018245675.1. Classification (NCBI taxonomy): domain Eukaryota; kingdom Metazoa; phylum Arthropoda; class Insecta; order Lepidoptera; family Hesperiidae; genus Agara; species Agara michaeli. Next base: position 1,596 of record DWDX01002104.1, on the reverse strand, counting down.
ATCGAAAAGAAAGAATAGGAAATAAAATCACCTTCAAATATATTAACATAAGCACGCTTTAACAAAATTGTACTGAGGTAAACATTATTTTAATTGTGAATGACGCAGAACGGTATGTTTGTTATATTTTAATACGAGCTTTGTGTACCGTCAATATAAGGAATATGCTCGTCAAGATAATTTCTTATGATCACTGCTGGTAGTGTACCTAAAATGGCTGTTTGTATGACGTCACGCCTAGTCATTTTGTAGAACAAAGTCTTGTTACTTGGTTTTTAACTAAATGCTTTATTTGTGCATTTACTAGATGCTAAAGGTCTTCGCTCACTTGTCGACCCGGCACCGGTCGAAACCACGTAATCGCTCGGCTTCACTCGAGTCGATAAGTGAGCGACGACCTTTCAAACGTTCAACTTTAGTTTCGTACACGCTTCTCCTTGCGCCTTTCGCATCAGAGTTTATTGGCAAAAATAATATTTGAATTGAAAAGTTACAATGTGCAATATGTAAAATTTGAAAAGAGTAAGAATTGTATTATTATTTTTTATTGGTTCGTTAATTTATATTTTTTTTTTGTTTATATAAAAAAATTCAATGTTTTATTATGTTGGCATTCCGAATGTTAGTGCCGAGCTCCAAGTAACGCGTCGTGTTGGTAGTTGATATAGTTTAATGTCTATTTATTTTACGTTAACATCATTCGTGTACTTAATGTTATCAATTTTAAATATATGAAAATATGAGCTTGCAATTCGGAAGTTTTATTTCATTAATTGAAACATCCCCTACCTTGCTGATATTGAATTTCAATGCGTTTTGAAAACGCGGGAAAGTTTTACAAAAACTGCAACAGGTAAAATTACTTTTACCCCTTAATACTAATACTAAACTTATCTTCATATAACTAGTTACTGAACAAACAAATATGCTCATCGCAAATGTTTCTCCTGGAAAACGAACCTGCGACCTCGGGTTGAGCATGTCAGGTCTCGAACCGCTCGCACGCGAGGGCAATTGTATTTGTGTAATTGTGCGTTATGACAAATGTTGACAATTTGTTAATTTTCGGGTTTTCTATTTAAAGATACAAAATAAAACCGAGTCCACATCAATATATTTATATTAAGCGTCCGATAAAGAGCCCTCCCTACTGGCAGTCCAATACAAAAATAACATTATACGGCACGCGGCGGCGCGCTAAACCGAAATCGCTAACACGACTATACATTGTATAAATTAAGTCTATCTACATCTATCTACAGATCATTATGTTCCAACGAGGATTATAAGTAACAAATAAAATATCGAGGATTAAAAACGTTTGAGATCACAACTTAATTTAAAGCGACACAAATTAACACACACACAGAGCCGAAGTATGAAGACTAAAGCACTGCCTTCATTGAGAGAATATGTATGTACCTCATAATGAATAGAACAATTTGAATTTGAATTTGAATTAATACCTTTGTACAATTTAAAAAACGGATTGTGTGGTTTTATGAAACCACGGTGAAAGTGAAACTTTTTTTCACATTATAGATATTTAACTAAAAATTTTCGGAATAATATTCCATTAAGGGTATAAAATCGCTT
>DWDX01002103.1:0-16115 GCA_018245675.1 Agara michaeli | reverse complement strand
GGGAAACAGAGCACGGTAATAACTATGATTAGATCTGATATTTCATCTATTTATTCGATACGTTTTAATGTGTAAAAATATTTTCCCAAGCATTAGATGTTCAGTGCCCAGATCATAATTGCATATTTACTTTGTCGTTGAGTATTCTAAAGTTTGCACCCGACGCAGTTAAGCATAAGTGTAGTAGTTATGTGTAAAATGGCACTGTAATGTTATTCTTGTGAAGTTTATTCCACAAATAGGTGTAAAGTAAATTGATGTTTAGGAATATAACGGCTTTTCAATTATATGCATTCAAAGTTATAATTATAAATGTTACTTTCAAATTGTACGCAGTAATTCTGTGAGTTTAATATAATTATATATAATTTTGCATTAACAACATGGCTATAGTGGGTGCGTGTGAGAGAGATCGCGTTATAGCACAGGTTAGGCATGAAAGTGATGGAATTCTTCATAGCGGCTGCGCGGCTACCAAGTAACACGTAGGTAACGTAGCAGCTTGATGCTAAAGGGACGATTACGAGCAGGCAAAGGGCCGGCTCATTCGGCAGTTGCATAAGCGCTGTGCGTTTGAACGGTCCAATTTATTTTCCAAAAGTAAACTGATACACTTCACCTATGTAGAAGTAAACAAAATATAACAAAAGAACAGCATCGGCATCAGGAGCACAAGCTGTAACTCCGCGCGCACTCGACGCACACGCATCACGCATCCGTTGTTACTCCCACTTTAATAATTCCCGTACTCACCTAATGAATGTATGGTTTTATAGAAGTTACTATTGTACTAAACATTATATAACTGTTTCGAACATAACTTTTCTATGTATATAAAAACTTTTTTATCGGCTATATTATAATAAATGTATTTAATACTGTGTACTAATTTGCAAATCGGTGTATATTGTAAAAAATATTCTTACATCACATTCTATTTGAAATTGTCTATACTTGCTCCTTTAAGAGTAATGTTTGCGCGGAAAACATACTATATGTGTATTATAAAAAGGTCATTGAATGCATTCTATAAAAGGAAAGTATTTATTGTTACGAAATCGAAATCACAGCTGTCCATAATGTAAACTGGAGATGAATTATTCACATGATATATTGAATTGATCTATATTGATGGATTCTTGAGTTGTATTTGAATGGATCTGAATAGCTTTTGGAAATATGTATGTATATTTTACATAACTTTAACATGTATTAATTCTAATTTTGTTTTAGAATGTAAGATGGTAAATTGAATGTATGTGATAAACTGAAAGATGTTAGGATTTAGGAAAGCGGAATGTTAGCTTGTATGACAATTATGTTACACGCCACTCTTATTATTCAACTTGACACGGTCTCGCCATATCAAGACATTGGCATTTTGTTTCCAGCTAAGCATTAGTTAGAATACGAAAAATATGAATGTAAAATTTTAAAATTTCCTATATATATATAATACAGGGTTGTCGGTTAAGATGTGGAATGTAAGTAGTCGTCTATATAGTCAGTACATGAAATTCATTTTAACTATTGTGTATTTTGGTTGGCCTACATGCATATATACAAAATCCATAGATGCTTCTCGTAATTTTTGGACTATTTATTTATTGCATTATTCATGAATGGTTTCTCGCAGATGTAATATTACCATTTACGTGTAAAAATACCAATTACTATTTTAGTATTGCGATACTGTAGTCCCCGTCACTAGCTTATACATTTTGTAAACGAACATTCTCTCACTTGGGTTCTCGTCACTTGGACCACATAAAAAAATGCTCTCTTTGTAATACTTCCATTTGTTCAAAAACATACAATTTTTTTTTTACGTTGGCATATATCCGTTACGTTTAGTTTATTGCAAAACGTGTTCCGTCACTGTTTTGTGCATTTTACGCAGTGAATCTTTTGCAATTTAATGATGAACTCGAAATAATTGTGAAATTTTATTTTTCAAAAACCATCACGAGTACCAGTAGCATTACATTTTTTTCACCTATAATTTTAGAAATATCACTACCGTAACGCATGGAACGTTTATATAATATATAATATAACACGTGACGGAGACTAGTGAATAAGGGAAAAGTAGGTACAACTGCAGTGGATGGTTGATCTAATTTTATTTACCGCTTTCTATCTATTCTCTTGTAATTGGAAGTCAATGATAAAGATCTTGGCGATAAAACTATTTAACAAAAAAAGGATTCCAATCATACCCGTTCGTTTTCACGTGCTTACCTATATGTAAAGTTGCTTGGGATTTATTTATTACTACTAGCTTTTGCCCGCGACTTCGTCCCGCGCATATATTATTGTACAAATGTTATTATACATATAAAACTTCCTCTTCAATCACTCTATCTATTAAAAAAAACCGCGTCAAAATCCTTTGCGTAGTTTTAAAGATTTAAGCATACATAGGGACATAGGGACAGACAAAGCGACTTTGTTTTATACTATGTAGTGAAGCGTATTTATTTCCTTGCTTTTATTACAGACGTTGTGCTAAAAAACAAAATGTCAAACAAATCCCCAAAACATTACGCACGACAACAACATCATTAAAAAACATTTTGATTTATGGGAAAAGAAAGCGGTATTCGTGAATCTGATAAAAACCGTGTATTCTCGCATAGTTTAACCGAAGATTCTCGGTAAACCACAAATGCAGGCGACACACCATTGTAATTACCCGCCTTTCTCAGACTCCATCATAAAAGTCCCTATCCACAAGACCATCAGCGATTTACTCAGCATTAAGTTACTTGAAGCATAACTAAATTCCTTTTATGTGGATAATGGGTTAACGGCTCAAAAACCTGTCGTCTTTTATTTATTAGAGAAATAAAACGCGTGAAAGAGCCCTTTGTAACACTGGCGCGTACCTCGTGATCGATGCGCGGAGAAAGTCCAACATCTTTCATGAATTAGTTAAGGATTTTTTTAGGATTTTGTAACAGGAAAGCTAACGGAGACAGATCTTAGTAAGTATATTACAAATCTTTTGCACTCGAGTTTATATCAAATGAAAACCCTACGACCGTTATACTAATAAACAATAGATTTTTTTCATGACTTCATGTAACATGTTTTCAATTAAACCATACAGTTAGATACAAGTCGCAAATGTTTTTGGCAGCAATCCTTACGAGTAACTTAAGTTGAAACAAAACTTGAAAAAAGATTGACATTTCATTAGGTCGTTGGCATTATTTTAAAGAAACACAATGAGCGGAAACCATGTTACATTTGTATTTAATAAAATCGAATAATTTTACAAGCGCTTTGTATCACAACGTACAAAGGAATTAAGAATGTACGAATTAAATCATAATTATAATTTATATAACAGCAGTATACTTTTATAGGAAAAGGTTGGCTGGCAATGCGGTTCAAAACGTAGTATCTACTTTAGCATTTTTCATGATGCCAAATTGTCATGACACAACATTACACGACATGAAAATCTCATATCCGCTTATGGAACACGCGATGGGTGGCCTTGGACCCCAGGCCGACATGTTTACCGAAATATATAACCCAAACAATAACTGTTAAACCGCCAACGTTACAGAAATCTACATTGTCATATACAAATTTACCTTCCGACTTTATTTAGGTCTCAAATATTGTATGACTGGCATACATAATTTATAGACCAAACAGTTGATATTCGTAAATTGTAGAAATTATGTACAGGTTCGTAGTTAATAAGTAAATATAACCTTCGTAGTTAATATGTAATTATGTTACAAATAATGTAATTATATTTGCCATTTTATTTACAGTTATATATTTTGTCGTTATTTTACCGTTACATGATGCTTAGAAAGACTAATGTTATACTGCTGATATGAAAAATCGCTGTGTAAACCTTTACTGTTAGTTACACTCAAAATGTACAACGAAATGACTCTACATCATGAAATACCGCCAGTAAAAGTGTCCATATGTCATTTTTAAAGCCATCTTAATAGGCACAGTTCTCACGCACGAGTGTCCAGGTAGGTAGGTAGGTACACGTACGCAGTTATGTATTTATTGAGGTGAAATCATCCACAGACGTGCGTTACTTTGCCCTTATTAAAACACAATTACGCGCAGGAAGCATGCGTGGACAACGGTCTTCAGCATGTGAAGTGGACGCAGCGAGTTTTTTTTCCAATAAATCGATTATCGTTTTAATGCGAGCGGTACGACTTAATCTGCTTTTTCTTTGCACTCTACGGCAGCCTAAAGATTATCGACTGCAGTGGTAATCCCTATAGAAGAAAGCGTTCGCCAGTCGATTGCGGGCAGGTGACATTCGCATAGCGACGCGTTCGTAACTGCACAAGCACGAGCGGGAATTTAAAACGATCGGTCTATAGAGAAAGATGAACGCCGCTCGGTAACTGCGCATTTTTTTCGACGAACATTAAAAGAAATATGTTTCGTAAGCAATACAAGTAACGATTTATGTTTGCTTGCTTGCTTTTATAGGGACACATGCATTTCGATTCAACATCGGGGTTTAAAACACTCCCCCTGTGCTATAGTCGTAGTGTAGTAAAGTTTTGCAAAAAAAAGAAATCTTTTGCAAGTTAAAAACAAAACGATACAAGAGCACTTGTAAACCTGTGTACAAACAAAGTCAGAATGTTTACGTGAAGCATCTTGTCGTTAAAGCACTTAGCAAACATTGATCGGAAATGTAGAGACCAACATTTAAAACGACATCTAAAATACTCGTGAACGTCGTTGTTTCATACTACGCGGTGACTGCAAGCCTTCGACAACCAGACACATTCCAACTGAAAACTAAAGATCGATCTGAAATCAATTGCTTTGTTGTCTGAAATCATATACCTTGCTATCGTAAAGGACCGCGAGGATACCTCGCGTCTGAAACTTCCCATTTGTATAATATAAATAAATTATCGCGCAACAAACATGAGACACAAGAATGTTCAAATATAATATGCTGCAAAAAGAAAGTCTGATCGGTTAATAGCAATCTCTACCTAACTCTCTACAAGCACGTCTGTATTCTAGGAGAGCAGTACCCCCTTAGAAACAGAACAGCATTACTAGTACTTTAGTGCTGATGTAGGCGAACCGGGTACAAACTATTCTGCTCATATAATATTAACTCGTGTATTTAAAGGTGCACAAAATGTACCGTTTTTACCGCCACATACTTCTATTACGTGAAGTTGCAATTCGTTCCTAATATGAACTTAAAAAGTTTTCTTTAGTATTTTGTACATAAATGAAGTTAATGTCGCGTGCTGAACAGCAATGCTCGTAGACTTGTTTGCTACGAGCAAATATGAATGTATTTTTATGTAAGAATCTCATTAATGTTGTTAGGAAAATCATACGCCTTTCACGTGTAGAGCCGAGTTTCTTGGAAATCTGTGTAAAACTTAACTGAAGTAAAGCCTCCAGTGACACTCACTAGCCTAGTTTTCTTCCTGTACATGCGCTACATACCCAAGTGCCATGTTAACTCCGTTTTCTAGTATTATTATTTTCGTAGGTGCAGTTTTTGTGCTGTACTTCATAAATGTTGCATATACTAAATATCACGTAGTCAAATACTTTCTAGAAAACGAATAACTGTATGGTAACCGATGCCTTACTGAGAGGCAAACGAGCCTTAAAAAGTCTGTATATTGTTAAGGTTACAAGCTCTCTGTGACGTACAAAGTCTGATCATACTGCGTCGGCCATTCTGTTTCCATATCTTTTATAAAAACGTACAGCTCTAGCAACGAACCACCATTCCTTCCTATATAAACGGTACCAGATGCTTCAACTTGCGCGAGTTCACGCATCCTTACAGTCAAAAGCATACAAGATGAGTTGAAGTATTCATAATGAGGCACTAGCATCGCATGCCTTGCGTTGTACGAACACGCCTTAAGAAAGAATGTTGACACTCTTAACATTATTCCAGTCTCTTAACGACTTGTACCAGATTTAATACCACACATATAATATAATCCATATAAAATGTATTATGACAACTATATTATTATAAATAATCGCAACTATTTACTGAAGTCTGACGGAAACGATAGGTCGTTAACATAAATGTCACCCGATTGATGTTATTACTAGATCAACATTGTTGTAACATAACCCTAAAACAGGCCTAATTTATGGGTTGTCTTGCAGGTCGCGCGTTAAGGGCCACTTTTATGGTTTCTTTGACAGGGAACGAACACTGGCTATTATGGTTGGAACAATGTTTGTGAAATCACCGCGACACAGCATACATATAAAATGTAAGTATTTCAGTTTTGTTTAATAGTTATTGTGAAACATAACGAATGCTGCATAGAGGATTAACTATGGGTTACATATTTTATGGCTAAGCTCAGCTGTCACACAAAGAACTCGATGACTGAATTTTCACTCTACAAGACAAGTTTCTCGCAATGCCAACTTAGTCTATTGTGGTTCATTTAAAATGATATGTTAATAAACAAACGAAGATATTTTATTATTTTGAGAAAATATTCGACATTTACACCTGTCTCTGCTGCTTTTAAAATGGACAAACATTGAATTCACAGAACCTGAATATAAACAGCTAATTGCAATTGTTAATTTTCCATTTTTTTTTCTCAATCATAGACAACCAGCGTGAGAATTGAACATGTCTCGGAGAGTTCTCCTGAGCGCGTTATGACAAATACTTGGTCATCCTTAGCGCCACAAATTCTTATCGATATTGGTGACCGTTTACCATCATATTGTCGCCAACTAGCATGTTAACTTTTCAACATATTAAAGTACGCAATTACAGGAGAGGAATTCCCTATGGAGGTATATTAGAAATAGCAAGAACTTTATCAAACATACAACTTTTTACTTTCTAATTTTAAAATGAGTTTTCATAGTCATAATTTTTCATAGAACATCGATCTCCTCACTATATAAAGAAATCCACTTCGCTATTTTAAGTTCTAGATAGTCCTCAGCTTTTCATGGTTAATTGGCTTTGTGGGTGTTTAATAGTTCGTTATCGCAGTTTAACTATTTAACGATGTCGTATATCTTTTCGGGCGAGTCAAGGACGCGGCCCGCTTTTCTATTTACACGGCGAATCAAATGTACTAGTTACGGTCGACCTCGTCCGCCATCGACTTCGTTAAGCGAAGAAAGGATAAAAAAGGAAACAGAAATAGGCACAAAACGTCCAGCCCCAGATATTGAACCCGGCTCCCTCTGTGCGGTGAACGGAATTGCTAGACTATTGCGCGTAAATGGGTCGCTCATATCAAGAAAAAAAAACTTTCGGTAAATGTTTCATGTTTTACAAGAATAAAATTATTAGTATAATAGTTTACATTTTCACAATTTCCAAAGTGAAAATTCACAACATGCAACAGTCTTACGATATTAAATTGAATTTGAATAAGCTTTATTTTCTATGAAATAAAGGTAAAATACGGTATCTATACCGATTGATGCATTTACCCAAGTCCTGTAGAGATATTTTATTAAAAAATGATCTTCAATAAAGGATCAGACCCAAAAAGCGGCCAGTTCTAAGTTCTAGTTTCGTGTGATCGAAACGAACGTCTACGTAAGACGTCGCCAACCCTCCGTCTGGCCGTCTAACTTAATCACAGCGCTTCCTATGGATATGCTAATGTTCAGTAGCGGCACGCCATTTAAGGGCTCCGTCAAAACGCGAGGTACATAGTGCGTTTTGAGCCCTTATAATGTTACGCAATACGATCAATACGAAGAAGAAACAGACATGAGCCTAAATTATATGATTTATAAAAAGATAAGTCATTGCTTCAAAATTGTATACTCTCGTCAAGCTTTGGAACAAGGCTCTACGGTGATTAGAAGAAAAGGGACCAAGTGAATAAAATGTCTCATTTCGCATAAAAAGGTAAATAATAAAACGCCTATGGCGGTTAAACAACCAATGCTTGGCCACACATAACCAGACGTAGGTGTTCGAAAGGTCGGCGCCGGCGAGGCACTAGTGCTTCTCTCTCTATTCCTGTATGAGAGAGCAAAAAACGCAACACAAAGTGCGTGTCGTCTGGCGACGCCTCGCCACCCCATCCCCCCGACGTATTAGGCTGGGGCTCTGCGGCGAATTTTGGGATTAAAATCAATGTCAAACAATAGAACTTATAGCGAAACTGATTTTTGAAGGGCGTATCATTATTTTAGAGTACTGCTTACAATACAAGTAGGTAGGTACTGCGTCCCATTATAACAGACGCACTCGTGTTGTGTCTATACATAATACTGTTATATATCCTATTGTACTAACATGACCTCTTGAAAAATGAGATATTGTAACAGTATATACTATCGTATAATATAATTTTCAAAATTCTCACCAGCAAATAATAATTGCCTCCGTAAAAGCAAGAAGGATATAGGCAATATATGTATGTATGTATTTACTCATATGACATTTTATAAGTAAAATTATATAGTGTTAACCGATCTTTAAGATACTTTTGGTATGATATACTGACAGATTACGTGCTCTTCTATTATTATACGAGCATAATCAAGCTTTATAGTTTGATGGCACGGAACACGAAAAATGTCTAAAATATAATGTCACGGTAAGAGCAACATTGCGTGTATTTTCATTTCTGTAGTTATTATAATTTCGCATGCCCACTTCGCTTACTATTTACAACGACATTTACTGTAACAGTCATGCTTCGAAATATAAATACATTTGCTACATCAGCTAACTTCAAAGGTAAGGTAAATATGATAATAGTTACATTTATGTACTACATTCTTACATCAGCTAACCTCAAAGGTAAGGTAAATATGGTAATAGTTACATTTATGTACTACATTCCTACATCAGCTAACCTCAAAGGTAAGATAAATATGATAATAGTTACATTTACATACTACATTGCTACATCAGGTAATTTCAAAGGTAAGGTAAATATGATAATAGTTACATTTAAGTACTACATTGCTACATCAGCTAACTTCAAAGGTAAGGTAAATATGATAATAGTTACGTTTGAGCACGTATCGAATCTAAAAGAGTGTTCCCGCACAAATGTTATCGATACACTCATATTTCCTATATGAATTACGTAAACTTTTTTTGAAACGCTCAGATTCGTGACGAAATGAAATGTGGCCGTTAGGAAAGTCAAAGTGTTATAACTACGATATCGCTGAGTCAGTTAACGATGCGTTTTGTAAATATAAATTATGAACACATATTAATGTTTTATTTTATGAAGCGTGAATAGAAATTTGAAGTTTTATCGATGAGTTAACTGCTATAATAACCTACAGTGCATATATTACCGAAACGAAATTACACATAAATGAAGACTACAATGTCTATGTGTCTGATAAATATTTGCATTTTGTATCTTTTCAAATCGATACACGTATGTTTTGATGACGATAGGATTTTCAAAAATGCTTACATGAAAGTTACCATTAATAATACCTACATGTATTCTACACATCTATTACAATCTGCAGGTCATTTTGAAAGGGTGTATGTCGCTTACATGTAATATAATGTAACTTGCATACTTTTTACAGATTTATGTATTACAAGGTATAAGACATTTTGAAAGGGTGTACATTGCGTAAAGACACGGAGGCGGCTAATTGTCTCGTCACAGTGCAAGCGTTCGCAATGACTTGGCACGCGGTTTTGTTTCGATTCCGCCCTTGTGTCTGTTATGTATCGCCCTTATACTTCAACGTATTCACGCTCGCGCGCCGAGCTAACCGCATCCGTTCCTTCCATAGACTTAAAGGAACTTTAAGTTACTTCTGTTAAAAGTATTAGAAATATAGAGAGGAGCAATTTAGGGGTAAATTATTATTGCAAATGATTAAAAACGAAAGTAAGATGTTTTCACTCTTTTCTTTCAGCGCTTATTGTTATATGTATGCAACGCTACTATTGTTTGATAAAATCCATAGACATGTATTGTGAATCTTTATTATTTTTTTAGAAAAACATTTTATTTTCATCAAATATGTGATCGTTTTTATGTACTAACCATCATCGTCGTGCAAGCAGAAGCGTTCGGAGGAGTCGGATAGTACTCGGACTGTCCCCAAAATACGTAAAACGGAATGATAATATAAATTAAACACGGAAGTAGAACCGTTGGGAGCTATGAAAAATGAGATAAGCATAGAATTAGTATAATTAGATGTATGAGTATTTTATACATAACAAAGCACAGTTCTGTATCTTTTGTGTTGTACAATGATAAATCACGATAAATATACTCTTTTAAATTTCTAACTTTTCTAACTTCCGCTCGCCGCGCTCGCCCGTGCGGCGTTGCTCAGCGAACGGTAAGAATTTACAGTAGGAGCTGCATTCTTCTCGATTTTTTGCTACGGAATGCGAGAGAACACAATGTGGCGCTTCGACAAAATTGTCTCGTCATCGTGGAATGTAGATAAGGGTGATTTCATTTAATTCTTTCGCCGTGATTGACACGCGCGCGACATAAGTAGGCTTTTATGCAACGCGTACCTTTCTTGTGGACCGTCTTAATCAGATTTTGACAAATGAATGACAGTGCTGGTAAGTGCCAAGAATAATTGAGTGATTGTGTAACAAAAAACTTTATAAAATACGTTTTAGAAAAGAAAAAAGAATAAAAATTATAAATATATACATTTTACTTTTTCCTATAAATATAATACCTATATCACGTGCGAACAATAAAAATATATTTACATACATAATTTGCATATACCATACTATGAAAATTATATATGAACCTGGTAGGTTGAGTTGTACTGATTATATCGGAATTTTTCAGATTCTTCCACTGCATACAATGGCGTTCATAATTGTTAAATGTCACTCCACGGATATCGAAGCAAAATAATTTTATTTACATTATTTACACTAATTGCGGTTCATAAACAAATTATGTAATCCTTAGCAATAAGATGAAAGGCGATTAAATATTTTCCTCGAATCCTGAGTAATAAACTTGTTAAAGAAAATAACAAGCAGTTATTCTATTTAATTTAATCAATATAGACTTATAAAATATTCTTATTTACGAGTATATACTCCTCCGTAGGCTAATTGTAATGATTCGAAACAACGATAATACAGAAGTGAATAACCTCAAGAAAATTCGATGTAAGTTCATGAACTTTCCGCCCCCGACGTTCTAGTATTTCACGCAAGCTCCAACAGCTGGCTCTGAAATCTTGATACCCGGCCGTCGCAACCTCCGCATTGGAGTAAGTTCACGAACAAATTGGATTTAACCCACACCCTGTTTTATATTATTCATACGGATGACATTTGTAATTGTTCTGTATGGTAATATATTTTTTATAAAATAAAATAAATTTTCGATGCTTATCGTTACAATTTAATCATAAAAGACAAAAATTAGAACTATCGTTTAGAAATTTTTTATATATTAAATTTAATAATTTACAGGTATTTTATTACTGCATACTATTGTTTTTCAAAAATAAATAAGTTCTCATGTTACTATCGTGTTCTCTTTATTTATTGTTTCTCTAAACGAACATATAACTTACGGAATAATGAAAACTCAGTGCTTACTAAAACCTCAACAAAACGTACCCCTAAGGAAAAACGCTGTACGCTGAAAGCTTCAGGCGCAGCATCCGCACTGTAACATCTCTAACATACCTGTTCTTTCCATGACCGATCTTGTAGAGCTCGACGTGCTTGAACTGGGCGTAGGTGGCCATCGTAGTAGCAGGCTTGTGAAACACGGGGATTGACACTAAGAGTGCGGTCACTGCGTGATAACGGCAGGAGGGAGATAGACCGACGTGCGAACGTTACGGCTGTCGTCAGCTGACTGAGCGCGCGCGGGCCAGTACCCTCGCTTAAGTCGACGGTTCCACCCTCCGCCCGCGCGTGAAAAGTGGACCGCGCATGCCCGCCGCTTCCGCGCTTCTTGTTTTACTTTTTTTTTTCAACCAGCCACCTGGTGGCCAGTCCTGTGCGCCCGTGACATATGCCCCGATGGACCAGATGACTGGTGTCAACAGATAGGGGGAAACTAGTTTGGGATACAAAAAATGGCTCGATTATTGACATTAAACCGGTCGCGTCCGTGGAAGCCCGATGACTCTCCCTTTTATAAACTAATAAACATTTTTTATAAGTTCCTGGGTAGCGCTTAACAAAGACATAACAGTTAACGTTACATTACTTTGTTTAAATTCCAAGAAAGAAAACTGTTTAACTTGCGAATGAATTAAATCGTGATAAAAAAAAACAGATCAATAAGGGTTCAATGTCAATGAATATTACGTGAAATATTTCAAAAATAGAATAATTAGCAAAGTTATTCGAATAACCAGCGGAGTCTCTACAAGCACTGCAGTGCTCGAGTATGTCGATATCGTTTCAAATGGGATCTTCCTGCATTCATTAATGTTAATTCATGAATCACGCACTGGATGCATAATTGACTACCGTTCATTAAGTGCTGTTGCAATTTGTCGAATGTATGTGAGTACACGTGAATATGGGAGTATTTGAAGTGGTATAAGACACGTATAGCATATAGATAAGACACATTCCAAGACACGGGGCGTTCCATGATCACGATAGCAACACATCCGACAAAACGCGGTTGTATGAGGTGATCAGCGTGACCGCGTGTTACTTCTGCAAGCCATCGTTTATTATCGTTTTCAACCCTACATTGTTCCACTGTTGGACCATTGGCTCTCATAATGAGAACATTTTATCCTATAGCCTACCACGCTAGCCAAGTCCGGATTAGGAGACTTTTATTTCCATTCCCATCCAGCGTCATAGCGGCTATACGCTAGAATAACACAAAAGCATTAATGATTTCAGTTTAAATTTGAAGGAAAAAAGAAAGAATTTATGAGCCTTGACATCATCTTTATTATCATCATCGTCCACAGAAATGCAGTGCTGGCCATAGACCTCCCATAGACATCGTCACATTCATAGTTAAGGTAAATTACTCTATCGACTTAACAGTCTCTCTCAATTTATCCCTATTTTATTGTAGGTGTTAACGTTTATACAAGTTATTTTACATTGTAAATATTGGAACAACTTATTACCTTTTACAAAAAAGGAAACTTTTAAATTTCATATTGCAAGTTAAAGAATTTGTAGGTAATAATAGTCATACGTCGTTACCTTGTGAACAACAAATTTCAAATCGTTAATGTAACAAGCTATAGAACACTCAAAATATTTAAAAATAATTTTAGTATAATCATACAGTCAATGGTTCATAAGTGAGACGTCTTAGAACCTTTTGGCAAAGTTAGGAAAGGTTCGTGCATGACAAAGAACCGAGTGCCTTAGAAACGCATTACTGTGGGAATATGTTGTTTATGTACCTGCACTTAAATCACCGCATGTCCACTTAAGTAGTGAACCGTAAACATCAACTAATGTGCGAATAAAAACACACGGAGCGACATCTTGTGCGGCGACGTCGCGTTACGGTGTTACAAACAAATGTGAAGAGCATAAAATCGAGTTGCAGTTTTTATTTAAATTTGAATGTTGATTGATGTCTATAAGCTCCATTGATCATTTGTCAGTGCATACATACTTGTTAGGTCAAGATAGGATAAGACTTGTTATTATTATTACAAACTTGACAAGATACTTGTTATTATTATTACTTTTTTTTGCCCCAAAAAAAAAATGCTATGTTAAGAATCTATCAAACGAAATAATTCATTACCAAACGTAGGAATAATTTACAGTAAATCTGCGAACATGAAAAGGTTGCTAACATAACGAGTTAGGATTAACACTAATTTTACTAACTAAATGCATGTTCTAAGCTGTCCTATTTCATTAATCAGGACTATCCTTGTAATGCGCTTGTATGAGATCACCTCCAACGACTAACATCAACATCTTCGCCATTTCGGCCCACCGACATCCTGTAATTAGTATAGGCCAAACATAAGCACAACTCACAGTTTTCTGTGTGACAAACATGCACTTTACAAACTTGAAGCCGTATGTTTCGTTACGCGGACCAGCACCGCTGCCATCCATCTTCAGAGCGGCACACGTCAAACGGGCGAGAGCTTCCCTGTTTCAACACCATGCCATTACGGCACATACTCGCATATACAATTTGTACCACTATTTCACGCGAATCATAATCAAAACGCAATCAATTCCCGGCCTTATAGTATTAATATAAAAAAAAAATCAATGCACGATCCGATGAGTAATGGATTGAATTATGTACGAAACGCTGGTCGATCGATACGCCCGACAATTGCTTTTAAAATGTGCCATATACGGTTTTGAAAATTACATATACATATGTGTCACTTTTAAGCTAGTAAGAATTTATGAGTATCAATCAAGATTAGTAAATTTTGGTATAAAATGGATTAAGGATGCAACGAAATTACAGAAAATTAATTTTAATAAATTAATTGTGTTCTGGCTTTTTCTTATAGCAGTATTAATTTAATCGGTTAATATAGAACTACTGAACAAGAGTCCGCCTTTTGTATTTTATCCCTGAGACGTCTATACTAATCCGTCTGTCATTTTGTAATTGATTAAAGATAAACGATAAACAAAGAGAATCACTCACATCACAAAAATATTTGGCTAGCCCTAGACTAAACGAATATTAAGAATTGTTTTATATTGTAAGAATTATTACGGCTTAAGCCGAGCGGTGTCCTGTACGCTTAGTTGCATTTCATTTCTGATCGCTCCTTTGTATTTTTTTCTTCGCAAGTGTAAAAAAATCGAAATACACATATTATTTTTTTCTTCCTTTTGTATACCTTTACTCTGTGATCCATATACCCGAAAAAAAACACAGATTCATTATATAGAAATCAATGTTTGGTGTGTGTTTCCTGTGTTGTTCTGTTTAGATAACATCGCTTGTTATGTTACACAGTTTGTTTGTATGAACACGCTGGCACGACTTGTTTCCTTCAACACCTGAACAAAATATACGTCACTGTTAATTATCATTAATAAACCGTAGGAACCTCGTTAGTTCGCTGGTGCCAAATTGATTAAGGACTAACGAAAATCATACTTTTCTGGGATCGATTCGTTCCTATGTTTTCTTCATGTTTAAAGGTACATAACGTTACAAAGTCAAAGATGAGTACTACAATTTAAACTTTAAACCTCCTAAGAGAGCAGCTGAAAGCACTACAAATTGGCTGTGAATATCACTGCCTGTAAAATATTCTAGTTGCTCGGATAGTAGTAGGTTAAGATGAAAACACTAATGGCTATGGGCAAAGGCGCACATGCCATTTTTAGGCCAAAGGGCTTCGCGCTAGTCACTTCAACCCAATAGCCTGAAAATGCAGTCCCCATAAAAAGTTCGCCCTTTTGTCACTTTACATAATGTAAGATGCAAATAAATAAATAGATGTGTAGATAGTGCTGTTGGTACCGTGTGGCACAATCAATGGCGAAGTGTTACAGTGTGCCGACCTAACAAATGTATACACTATGCTTCGTTCACGCGTCCGTATGAGCGCAGTGCGCATTTATCACTCTTATCTATGACAAACGATTTAAAACCGAATTCAATCGACATGTATTATCTCTATGATTAAAACTTTCTCGCGCTACCGTTCGTTCGCCTCTATTATCCGAGTTCCGTGAACGAAAGTTAATTCCAATTACGCTATTGTTAATTTCGTGAATGCGCACTGCATTACGTTACGTAACTGTAACGCATCTTATTTTACCAAGTATCGACACGTCCGCGCGACCGTTCAATATAAAATTGGGGCTTAATTTGAAATACCTAACTAATTATTGTGCGTTATTGCAAAATATACTTAACACAAAACTAATATTAATTCTTCTCACACAAGCATGTGTGATAAAAGCAATAATTTCTTTCAATATACTTTTCTGTTCAGAAGATTATGACCCTTACATGATAAAAAGTTTAGAATGACAATTTGATTACATGTTGCAAGTCTATCGTAGAGGCTTCATATAGGACAGATTAGTATCCGTCATATATGAAGCCTGTAAAATGAATTAGTTAGTACTAATACTAAGGGGAGATCCACAAATTACGTGAGATGTTTAAGGGGGAGGGGGGGTCGAG
>DWDX01002102.1:0-16121 GCA_018245675.1 Agara michaeli | reverse complement strand
ACATCCATCACTGTCTTCATGCATACACTCCGGTTTCGGAGACTCCCCCGTCAGCCTGTGCTAGTTATTTGGAATTAAAATGTGGAAAACATTTACAAGTCTTTAAAACAACTGTATATTGTGTTCGCATTAATTACGTGAACCGTGTAATCGATACTGCGGTTTCGCGACACCACACGTGTCTGTTCAGCAATGTGCACACCCGTGCGATAATATTTATTATGTTCAGTATCGGCGTTTGGTCGGGATATCTAATTACTAATGCATATGTTTCGTCTCTCCCGACTGATGCCAAACAAATGGTGCGCAAATAAAACCGAATCTAATCGAATTAATTCAATGTGTGCAAGATGTAATTACAACTGCCTCTTGTTGATCTGAATTTTGCATTTGCTGGAAATGATGCTAGTTCAAAATTGTTTCTGGATTTGGATAGGATATATTTTAATTTTTTCATCCTTACCAAAACTGTATGTTTCATCCCTAGTTCAATATTTTAGTTACGTGACTCTCTTTAGTAAAATGAGAATTTCTGAAAGTGCAAATGAAATCACTCGAAATAACGGTGAAGGAAGAAAATTGTAACAGCGCGGTCTTGTTAAAATAGAAAGGAAATTGAAATAAACTAATTTTGTATTGTGATAATTCTCCATTTCTATATATATATATGACCAAGTACTAAACCAAGTACACGTGTAGGTTACCGTGACTCATTGTACCTGTAAGCTCTACGGTCGGTTCCCGGTACGTAGGACATACGAGATTTTGCAGTGCAATTGATATGAAGTGTATTTATACGTAGACAAATTTCTGCGCAGTCGTTGGCCTCGTTACGTAATATAAATAGATGATATTCGCTGTATTGGCTGATATATTAGATACATCATTTACGTTTCATTTCGCGTTCAATGAGATGATCGATCCAAAATGCGCTCAAAATAAAAAAATAGTTATTAACATTTTTAAAACAGGATGAAGCTTCGCGAAATTGACGGTTTTTAAGATAATTCAAGTGGGTATCTATTAGATTACAATTAGTGAGTGTGTGCGTGACATACAAATAATTGTTCTGTTTATTTATTTTTTAACCGACTTCAAAAAAAGGAGGAGGTTCTCATTTCGTCTGTATTTTTTGTTTTACTGACGCATCAGCATGTAGTATTTCAGTAAAGCTCTCATCTGAGCTTTCGTGTTAGTCAGTCGAGAGCGCGCAAGAACAACTAACGCCGCCTTTTGTGTACTTGTTTTAATCTATTATTATTTTTACTTTTGTATGGTGGTGTACAATAAAGTATGCAATTATTATTATTATTATTAGCGTAGGTTGTTAAGTTGTACTAAAAATATGGTCACAAAAGACAGTTCTTTGTCCTCCAAAACCCATAGGAACAACGAGTTTGGATATCATCCAGATTTGACGGAAAGCCTAAACAGACTTGTAATGGTATAAAAACGTTAGTAGAAAAAAAAAATCGAAATCGATCAACGCGTTCCAGAGTTATAAGGTAAAATACATAAAAAAAAAATACAGACGAATTGAGAACCTCCTCCTTTTTTTGAAGTCGGTTAATAAATTACTCTCTTGTCTTTCACCATTTGGTATTCCGGTTGCTCTTTGCTTTGCCCAAGGCCTATTTTAAAAATATTTGGCACTAATAACGATTTGCTGAATTACTTTCGTCGTAGGTGGGCGATAAAAATAAACTAATCGCCGAGTACTTTAGTTATACAGGCAAGCCTATTTTTCATACGGGTAGACAGAGATAAAGGATTTTCGCTGGCTACGGTCTTGACACTCTTCTTTTTTCTGTTACCCTGGTTTTTCTCTCGCATTCGTCGTAGCGAAGCAGCTCTCCGTAGTCTTCTCTCGCTCATGCGGAGCAATACGCGAGAGGTTGCCAGCCACGTCACCGTTAGTGCTGTTTTTAATTTTCGCCATATTATTCTCACACAGATACACTATTTTACCCGTAAGAATAAGTTAATTAATGAAAAAATTACGTTCTTAGTTGAGCGCAAAAAATAAGACATGACTACTCATTGCGTCTTAAGGTTGTACGTTATATGACAAACTGAGGTGGTATCGAAGTATTCACTATTTACTCGTATCTCTTCCGGTGTATACTGAAAATAAACGATCAAATTGAAGTAATTCTATATTCTATACAGCATGCGTGGTTTACGCATTTTATATACAGTGAGTAAAATTAGACCTTTCGTCAGTTAAAAGGTCAGGACGCAAATACAGTTTAAAAATACAACGCCCACACATCACGTTGACAGCATCTCGATTTTAATATTTTCACAATTGAAAATAGAAGTTTGTTTGTTTGCACAGTTTTCATTGGTAAGAAAATATTAGGCAGGGTCAAAATGCACCAGTTATAACTAGATCGTATATCTTTTTTAAGAAGCAATGCATATGGACATGTGTCAATGGTCATTTATATATTTGCAGTAAGAAAATGTCGCCAATGACATTGTTTCAAACTTTACTATAAAGCTAGACACCCACTAAGGTTTTTGTTCGCGCGGCGCAAAAGCGATGCGCCAAAGTATCATACAGTCTTTAAATGTATTTTTGTGCGCATTGAACGGTGAACCGCTGCAGCGATTAGAAGTTGTAAGAATTTACAACTAAGTACTTTAAGAACTACAGTCATTGAACACTACAAAGCAGTATTACAATAACTACACAACAACATTAACGACTACAATTCAGTACAGTAACAACTACAAGTCATTTCTTAACATATTCCGTTCTCGTATTCAAAAGATTGGAGTGGTCATACTTCACTTGTACCGCAGCGGTCTCATTAGTAACGTTTTACGATGTTTGTTTTGAAGAACACACCATCATTGCTTTGTTTGTTTCCCAACTGTTTTATGACAGGAACGATCATATAAAGCGTACATTTGACGACCGTCGCGTGTCCGAGTCGTTCTGGTGGAGTTTGTATATGAGTTACGATAAATATATTGTTTTGTGTTCAAAACAAAATGCGTATCTATGTATGCTAGTAAAGGCATTTTCAAATCCAATTGCATTATAACTTTGCTTGTACAGCCTCTTGAGCAGAGTTACACAAACAAAAGAAAACTTATCGTGAAACTTATAATGGGAAAAGAATGTTTGCAGCATTAAGTCCGCCCTTTGTTATAGTACTTTGTGTGCGTTGGAAATAAAGAGTACATGAATAATTGATTAATTAATACCATGTCGTGTAGAATTTTAGTATTTACTGATCACCTATTCATTTTTAGACTAAAACAAGGATACTAAGGGCTATCTTAAGGTCTAGTCGTTTTTACCACATGTACGATTAGCTCTATGGAACGTAATACGTGGAAGTTTCTTAAAATAAACAATATTTTTGGTTATACGAGTCTTTATATTATTTTTGTTATATTGGCATACAGAGCATTCATTTTTGAAAAAAAAAATCGTTATTCATAGTTGGGATCCATAAAATTTTCAAAGAGAAATTATGAAGTAGGTGTCACCAAAACATCCTCCTCAAAAAAAAATACATTCCCCAAGCGCATTCGATTCAATTGAAAGATCATTTGAATACGTACAAACTAAACTGAATTTTATTTATGCTATGCGAATATTGTTTTTTTTTTTATATATTGCGGCATGTGAAAATTTTGCGTCTACTATGTAATGTTATAAGTAAGATTAGAATAAAAAGTGCGGAGTTGAGGAAAACTGTCCGATTGTCATATCGTCAAACTACTAGAACGGTGGGTAGTGTTAACGTAATTTGTCAGTGCTATAATTATTTTTTGTCTCATTTATTGTCGGTTGGGTTAGGTTAAGTAGGTCGGTGCGGAGGCCGAACTGGGAGGCGCGTCTCGATTACCTAACTTTTCTACGTTTTGTTCATAGTTATTTTTATTTGGTTATTTACATTTTGGCCAATAGTTTAGTTTTGTTTTCATATTTTATATAACAGTATAAGTAGATAAAACAGGTACTTCCGTAAAAACAATTTGTGTATTCGTACTGAAATTTTTTGCATTGGTATTGAATAAATCAAATGTGATGCAATTTCAGGGTACACGACATTTGTACATACACATATGTATGTACAGGTACACATATATTACATTGCGTGATCTCATTAGCGCGAACAAAGTGCCACGTGCTTCTATTTAAATGACCGGTGCCGGTTCAAATTAACTCACCCGCTTAACTCTATTTGCGCACGAGCTAGTTCGAGCACCGCTATTTCTAGACCAGACTGTCCCCAGTTACCAGTCGCAAGTACCCATACGCACAGTGATTATTATCAAAAATAACAGCAACCGATTTCTTTGTTTCATCGTCCGTTTAAATATATTCTCAACGCTGGGATTTCTTTTCTCTTTTTTTTTTTTTCAAAGACAATCTTTATTTTTGTCATCTTTATTTTTCTTCTATCTATCTTTATTTTTGTAATATTAACATAGATATGTAAAATATCTGCTGTAATTGTTTCTAGTAAGTAAATGAATTTGGTATTCTGTCACATCCATCATCGTATCCGAGTAGAATATCTTGCGTGAAGTAACGTGAACGGATGAGAGTGAATACTTCGGTTTTTGCCAGCGACAGTCGAGGGCCTAGTTCCTCGCAGGTCCTGTCACAATTTCATCTCAGATTAATGAAGTGTCAAGGAGTAATACCTTATGGACTCTTTGCTTTTTGCATGTCTGAATTTTCGTAATGGTACCGCTCCATCAGCGGTCTGTCGTGTTATAATTGATCAGCACTATTTTTTATTGCCTTCCTTTACAATGCTTCCAAATGACACAGTAGAAGATAGAAAGAGAGGAACAGAGAAAAATGGTTTCTTCACAATTGCAACGTATAACATTTATATGAAGGCACCAACGACTTCAATAAAAGTAAACATTGTTCATATCTGTCACGCTGCATTTCGTGTCAGAGACATTTAACGTGAAAAAAGGTAGCTCAAAATACGCAATTGGAAATAATTTTCGTATTAATCCCCGCGAACACAACGTTCCGGGCGAAATTAAGTGAAAATCCGTATTCGCCGCGTCCTTATACATCCTTTTAACACGCGATTGGAACGTATAAATACACAAGAATTGCCCATTGTGTAATGTGTCCCCGTAAATTGATTAAAACGGACCGGGGTCCGCTGTACCCCGCGTCACCGTGGCCCTTAACGAAAGCCACTCGCTCCCTTATGCTTTGTTTGCTGGATTAGAAGATTGCTGTTAATGTGTTTTTAACATTCCCATACTTGTTTATGCAATATGTATGTTGTAAAATATATACCCAGTGTTTTCTGAGGTGTATGAATTATGCCAATCCGCACTTAGCCTTAGTCTTAAAACCTTCTTATTATGAGAGGAGACCCGTTTCGACCAGTGGAACAATAAACGAGTTGAAAAATAAACCGTCATAAGTATTATTATTACGATAAACCGCGGTTTTATTAACTTCATCAATCGATGTGTACCCGATCTTGGGCTCAATCGCTTTACGCGAAGGGCGCTCATGAGGATAACGGACGACGCCTGATGGAGTGTAACAATTTAATCATGAAAACAAATGTATCAAATCCAATGAATAATGGATACATCATTCATAGAATTTCTTTACATGGAGAAATAAGCAAAGGAACCGGCAGTAGTCGCAACTGCCTGTCGCCAATCTAACTTCGAACAGAACTGTAGGAATAGTAGACGGTGCAGCTCCAGTTATTCTGAATTGAATAAGCGAGTGAGAACACGATTCACTGGACACCATACGATGCGTAAAAACCCCTCCTCCAAACAGATTAACACAATCATAATAGCAGTAACAAAAATGCACCGATTCGACAGTGAATCAACAATTCGCCAATGGATTACGCGTTACGTACACGGTGTATTAACGGCGCGCTGACCTAATCGCTGACCTGACCGCTGTGGGGTAATGCGCGATGCGGAAAGTACGAAAGTCAACACATTAAGATCGTAAACGGCAAATGAGATGGACCGTTAAAGACGAAAAATAAGGTGAGCGGGAATCAGCCGCTCTGCGAACTGCTCAGCCGAAGTGAGTTTGTTAGAGCAACGGGAAAATTGGGTGTTGCTTGTTAAATATATTTTCTACTACTTAGAACTGGGATAGAATTGGAAACGGAGTTTGTGTTATTGTAACCAGTAGATATACATTTGGAAGTACACATTTATATACATAGTTTACAGTGTATAAGTTTCAGTTTAAAGATATTTATTCCCATAAAAGACATCATTGTCACTTACATGAGAAAGTATTAAATAAAGATAATTTACTCTCATTCACTCATCGGTAACAAATAAGTAGTGATAATATTAAGTAAAAGCTATTTCACAATATACTTTTTATATGCATAGATTAAATGTTGCCTGTCACCCTCGGTTTATACTTGACAATAAATTTGCATTTACAGGTCTTCATGGACGTCTTAATTGTTTCAAAATGCATTATGTAACTGAATTTTCTACATTCCGCCTTTGTCCTAATTAATGTTCTGAAAGTAAAGTGTCACCGCTCACGACTTAAATCACACAATTCCGACTGAGAAAGGGTCCGAGCTATCAACCGAGGAAGATACTTTAAGAAGGGTTAGGCTTAATCATAAAACCTTCTGTAAGTTCCTCATGGCTCGAACAAGCGGCGTGTAGCGCGGGTAAACGTTTTTGACACTTCCTCAATGTTTTTGTATCGTTAGGACAGGATACTTTTTACCCTTCGCTCGGAGAGGTCGGGATATATTAGCTCTTAGGAGATTTATGGCATTAGTCGACTCCTTAATGTAGATCCCGTTACCTTAAACTTATCTTCTATTGCTATAAATAAATTATTACGCAAATGCTTCGGATGTGATTTTATCGTCAGGCATAAGCAAAACTTAGGTTAGTTATAGAGTTTTGTGGTACGTATAAATACTGATCGAATCAAACAAAGGTGTAACTAATACTGCTGTTAACCGTGAATGTGCTAGTACTAGATTTAGTTTAGTTAAATTCGTGTACTTTTATCTAGTAAAATTTCGTAAAATTTCGTCTAGTAAATCTTCTAATAAAATTACTTTTTGTAAATTATAAATTCAATATAGATAGGATTTCAAAAGTAATCCTATTTACGACTTTAATATCATCAATTGTTTAAAAAATAATTATTTAAAAGAATGTTAAATTGATCAATTTATCATACTGTTAATGCACTACTTAATTACTGGCAACACTTTGGAAATATATGTGACATCTACATATGCCAACTTTATTATCTAGCGTTATTATATAAACCTCAGTATTTTTCGTAGTAGGTATTAATGAGATTTTATTAACGTTTCAAACAATAAGTAAAAAAAAAAATATTTACAATTTAAATGAAAGCCAATGTTATTTTATTTGAATCATGACAGTCTCATGATGAAGTATTTGCTATAATTTTGTTGTTGAATCTTTACTGTATCGCCTCTTCATCTTAATTACGTTTTCACCGACAAGCCGAAATTTAAATCGACATACATTTTTCACTGTCTTATGATTTGTCAAATGTTTCTTTAAATAAAACTATTTCGGAACGACCGAGAAGAAATATTAATATCAGACGCTTTTTTGAAATGTACTCAAAATAAAATGCTATTCATCTACAACGCAAACATAATGTATATCTTCCCTAAAACACGTTAATATTCAATTTCCGTTAAAAAAAAGAAGGTCAAATTTTCTGATATTACAGTTTATGTCAGTAAGTTAAATGCCAGTTCCGGACAGTCGTAAGAAATAAAATATAACTTTGTATAATATCAAGACTGAGTGCGCGTTGCGCAGGTAATAATCTAATTTCGTTGAAACAAAATGAAGGTTGGTTTCACGTCTTGTTGTCTAACGGAGTGCCGGGGGGGGGGGGAGGTAATTTCTTTTCTAATATTCCGATGAGAATTAGTACATGAATTATTAAAATTAAATACAATAGTGGAATACTTTACAAAAATACCTTCTTATAAGAATCGTTTAACAGAATATCTAAATATATATAACTCAAAGGTGACTGACTGACTAACTGACATAGTGATCTATTAGTTTATAACACCATTCGTACATAAGCTATTACTGGGAATTATAAACGCCTGTAAAATAAATAAGTAATTTATATACAATAAATATATTATTATTGGTGTATTAACTTAACGAAGTGTCTAATATAATCATATTATAGAATTTAAAGTTTAGATATTGAGTCTTGATACTCTTGATCTTAGGATTCGAAGCGCCTTAAGGCTTATAAGCAAATTGCTGCGAATAATATTTGCATGCTAATTTTAGTTAGGAACTTTGCGAGTAGGCGAACATCGATTCGTAACTGTATTAAGACAATCTACTGAACATTTGTTATAGAAATCGATAAAAGAATTTAGCGTTGTATCTGGGAGTCGGCTAGGCTGGCGGCTACCAGGGGCGTGTCTGCTGGGGCAAAGGCTCACACAATTAAAACGTGATGCTAAATCACATAAAAAGGAAGAGGCGCTCTTGCAGGTGCAGCTGGTGCGAGGGAGGGGGGAAGGAGCGTAAAATTCAAATCTTGCCAGGGGCGCACAAGACTATTCACGTCGCTGGAGTAAGGACATTCAAAAGTAATCAATAAATCAATGAATGCATATTTTCTTCGTATCAGGATAAAGATGGGACTCCACTGAGATAGACACGAGTCTCCCGTCATAGTGAGATAGTTGTAATGCCATTGTCTACCACGCCGGCCACGTGCAGATCAGCACACTCAGAAAACAATACCAACTCCATATATCATACCTTAAAGCGTGCAGAATTCCTCGTCATGTTTCCCTTCAGCAGTACAGCGAGTGATATTTAATATAATTACATACTCTACAAATGGCGTCGTCATACCACGAAGAAAGTTTAACAATGTCGATGCATAATTTTGTTATTTTCATTATTTCCTTCCTCACATCTTACAGTTTAATAATGTTACGTGGAAAATTAAAAGAAGCTGCCGCACTAATTAAAATACTTGGCGGGGCCTTGAAAGGATCGCGGTTGTAATGAGGCACCCGACGTATACGTATGCACGAGTAAGTATAGTATAGTCCGATGCGACTTGATTATATGTATAAAAAGAGATGTTTATGAATATGTAAGATTTACACTCACCCCGGAGGGAAACTAGGATGAGAGTATAAATGGCGACGTAGAAAATTATGATGTATCTTAATAATTTCCTCTGGATAAGGATAAAAGATTGTCGTATGTCCGTAATACATTGCTATATGTCTGCGCTACGAGTGTAACTACTTTGAAAATATTCATTTCTCACATACAAGTGCAGTGCGACGTGTGGTGTGTTTTATAATGGAACGTACTTAGTTATGTAAATAAGCATTCCCTCAATACTTCTAGGAGTCTATCTTAGTCGTTACGCTTACCTATGGGGCGGGTACAGCTAACGAAACTGAAAATTCGAAAATACGTGTTGTTCGACGAATGAAGTTTGGAATTTGGAATTGAATTTTGTTTTCAGATTCTATCTTGATAGAAAAATATTTGGTAGAGCACGATACAATATCTAATGCTCGTTGTTGTGTAAAAGGTATGTTAGAACATGAGATAAACGGAGAGCCGGTGTTCTTTATTTCGCTCACGATATTTCCACCCCATTACGGAATGTCTGTGTCCAGATCCAAGGGTATAACTCTACAGCTGATGGCTGAAATAGGGTGGAGGTTGTTGTTAGAGAGATCTCCGAAACAAGCTTGTTTTGGTCGTTGAACCTTGAAATAAGAAAACAAGATAGAATTACAAGTCGAGCTTCGGTGTTATTTTGTCACAAGTTTTTATTTTTTATTGCGATAACTTTGTGAAACAACCTTTTTTTTGTATATTCTTTTATATATTGACCCGAACTGCGTCTTTGAGTCTTTAAATATATGAAATATACCTCATTCTATTTGTTTTTACATTTAACAGAGTTTTTATTACAAATGCATTCTCAGGTGAAACGTGGCAATACATATTATTTCCACTTACATACCATAGAGAGTCAATTTTTATTTCGAGCACGATCTCTCCATCCCATTTCAAAACTGTACAACCAGTAACGAGGATATGGGGGTTGGTAATAATTCCTTGTCACGTTGTTACAGCAACGTCCAATATTTCATTCGTTAAACGGACTCAGTCTCCAAATACACAAGATGGATGTAGCTTGTACGTGATTGAACAAAATGGTGGTTATTAAAAATTACGGTTACGACACACGAGCTTTTGAGATCGCTTGTAATATGGATGTGAAGTGATTTACGAGTGCACTGACATATTTATTTATACTTTACTCGTAACTTATATAGTATAAGTGGCAAAAAGGCGGACTTAATGCTAAAAGCATTCATATTAATATGGGAACAGAATTTATTACGCAGTTTTAATTATTATGGGGGCACCATGTATGTCATCGGCGCATTACTTAACAATGATATTTATTATAGTGTCCAATGTTCAATATCATCTATATATATAAAAGAGGAAGCTAACTGTTTGACTGATTGATTCAGAGTTCAACGCACAGCCGAAACGGCTGTACCTAAAATCCTAAATTATGGAGATAAGTCCTGCATAGGGGGTAAAATAGAGGAAGAAATATTGTATGTAAACTCGTCGATTGTCGACTTATGCTGATTGCTGTTGATATGGTTTCGGAATAATTAGCGTAGTATGGGAAAGGTTCCTGATAAAGTTAGAACTATGTATCTTGCCGAAAACTACAAGCGACAAAGACAATTTGCCCATAATGATCACCCATCCCACCCAGCTGCTCTAACTTGGCAGGACCGTTGCGATATGCCATTCTGTCAGAGTTATGGCAGTTTTGCTTATACGTTTTTTAAAAAAAAATATTCTGCGTCGTATGTGCTTTTACAAAATCAACCCTCGTCAAAAGTTTTGGCTTCCTCAAAATAATGTTACTTGACTTGTTTCTGTTCGCGACCAACGAATGTGGATGATTTGTAGATAGAAAGTAGTGATTTGGCAGAATCCCAGTAATGAGTTTTTGCTGAATATACACAGAAAAGTGGTAGTTTGACGTTCATACAATTTTTTGCCTTATAATCTCAAGCACAATAGTGTACATGCAAGTTATAGCTAGGAACAATAATTCTGAATCAAAAGTTTTTTATATGGTTGTTTTTTACAACGACTTTTCTTTAATGATTTTTTATAACTGAAATCAACTACTAACACCAAACTTACGCCTCAAAATTACACACTGCATTACATACAGCAATCCTGCCGAGTCAAATGCGCGGTCTCTCATCTATCAACAACATAAAAGTTTATCGTAGCGTCGGTCGAAAACGAGGTGTGAACCTTACAGAATGTGCCCTTAAGTTCCACCCTGATGTATTGCACTTAACTATTTCTGTTATATTTTCTACACATAAATCTAGTTGACTACAACCCTTTTGCGCCCCACAGCTGGGCACGACTCTTTCCTGGACTTGCGGTAGGCTTCGAGATTAAATGAGGTTAAGCCTATACCTTCCTAACCTGTCGAGATTTATGTATATATATTTTTATATTTGAAATAGGCCAGCTTTTGGCCACTAACCACTATCTCGCCTGATGGTATAGTCATATAAAGTCTAATTTCAGATCAGCTAATGATATCGACAATACCTCACTATGTCGTGTTCGTGCATTAATAAAAAAAAATACCACTCGTGTAGGAGTTTCCACAAAATCGACGCTCATTAAAAATTACAGTTCCCTCATATGAGTTTGCTTATTTCTCATCGCAAACAGCGAATGTTCAGCGTGTGAGTGATTTACTTCTGCATAATAAAGTGCTCTTCCGCAGTAAACTTGTTTAAAATCGCACTGCTATTTTGTACTGTAAACGTATGTACACACGTGTAGTTTAATTAAGTGTAGTGTAGTTTTGTTTGAATACTTAATAGGGATATGAATACCAACTCGGCTGCCACTTAATTATGACGAAATCCTCTTATAGTGCACCTAGGAGTGTAATTGTCAACTAGAGTTATGTTACTTGAGTTGTATGAAGTTTTTGATGTAATTGTTAAAGAAAAAAATTATACAAATGTCATATGCTATAAACAATCCGTGTTAGAAATATGGCAAATTTCTCGTAGGCTAGGACGCCAGCGCGTAGAGATTTTCCCGAATGTCTTAGTTGTAGGTGGAAAATAAATACAAGAGGAACCACAAAGCATTACAGTTTAAGGTAACATTAATGTTTAATGTTTTTTACAACCATTGCTAGTATTTCACTTAGGTACTCTGCTTTTTTACATTAATTAAATATTAATGGAGTTCCACGAGTCTTGTTCACACAAAATAAGTGTAGGTATTTTAAAAAAAAATGTAATTAATTTTTTGAATATTTAATTTTGTCAGAATATGCGAACATTCGAAAGGGGTGGTGTTTTAATAAAAAGTACGG
This sequence comes from Agara michaeli, assembly GCA_018245675.1. Lineage (NCBI taxonomy): Eukaryota > Metazoa > Arthropoda > Insecta > Lepidoptera > Hesperiidae > Agara > Agara michaeli. The sequence continues at coordinate 3,652 of DWDX01002102.1, read as the reverse complement.
TTTGATGCAGATGACGCAAGCACTTAGCGAGAACAAAGTGTTAATTGAGTCGCAGACTGTTGACTGTTTCCAATTTCGATCATTGTGTCCAATGTACCGCCCTGTCGACGCAGAGTCGCGCTAACGAGACACAGGGACGTTTCATTTTCATACTTTCGATCATTCCATTTCGTGTCTATTGTTCGATAACGTATCGATATAGTTCAAATTAAACTTTCCCTGTTACTTCTCGAGATATAATGGCTTGTGTTACCCTACGTTTTTTAAATTCCACTCAAATTAAAGAGGCCTGGTTCAATTTTAACTTTATTTTCGTTTGAAATGTCAATTTTAATTTTATTTTCCTTTGAAATGTTCCGTCACTTTATTGGCACAACATTTTTAAAGTTATAACAGAGATGTTTGGCACTCGGTGATTTCTGCCTACCCCGTTAAGGACCTGGCGTGATGGTATGTATGTATGTATGTATGTATGTATGTATGTATAACTTATGGTAAGGAAATGTTTTGAAAATTGTTGAATAAATATAATTTACAATAAAACAAACTGTAACAACTAATTGTTTAATACATGAAAAGTAATCTAAATTTTAAATATATTTACAACTGTTAACCTACTTCACATTTTGATAAGCTTTTTTAAAAATATGTCTATTTGAAATTAGTAGCTATGTATTTGGTATGTATGGATATTTAATTAGTTATCAGTTTCAAAAAGTCACCCAAGCATTTTCAATTACCATCGTCCCCCGATGCGGTGTCGCGCTAACGAGCAACACTTCGCACAAGCGTAGCAAAGCGCTTACGCAAATCACATTTCAAATGCATCCGTACAATCCATTTCCATTTTTATTACTTGGATACTCTCCGCTTGATTTTTGTTGAATCCGCTTCACACGCATTTAATTGCTTAATTTCGATACAGGTGACCATGTGTCGAATTGTCGCATTATTACAATTATATTCTTACATGTTGAAGTACCTTGCGTTAAAGGCTTGAAGATGTTGACGCGTCCTATAATTTTTAAGATATTTTTTTATTGCTAAACTCTAATTCATGTTTTTAAGATAATTTAAAGATGAATATAATTCATTTAATTTCAAGTTTCAGATAATGTGACATTAGCAGTGAATATTATATGATAATCAACAAAATAAATTAAACATCACTTTTTTAATGAAAACTCCACTTGTCAACGTAATCATGCGTTGTACTCACATATTGGTTTAAAAAAAAAAACATTAACGAGCCCACGCCACTCAATACAGATGACAGAGGTAAAATTAAGTTGTAGATTGTTATCGGTTTCCAATTTTCGTCCGTTCCGTCAAATTTCCGCCGCCTCTCGACTCCTCACTAACGATGAACGTTCATTTCCACTCTTTGTTGGCGGTGGCGAAGCGCTTATGCAAATCCATTTTTAATTGCGTCTATTGAAACGCTCCAATTCACTTTACTTGTTATTGGTCTAATTCGTTTCACAGTGCTTGCCCGCTTGGATAAGCCTCGACCTTGTACACTATGCTGTGGGTTTTTTTTATTAATATGTATTTACATTAATGTACTCTTCTATGTATTGTTATTCAAATCACAGCTAGGCTTTTTTCACCCTTTTTTTTTTCCTCTGCTGAACACAGGTCTCCTCTCGTTATGAGAGGGTACCTGTGTTAAGGTAGGAATAACTAATTTATTTAGGTTAAACAGTATATTTCGGTAATTGTCAAGTGCGTGCCAGAATTTTAACAAGAGACTACTAAATTTCAAACTAGTACACTATCACTGGTTAGTTTGTTGCTTTCGAGAATTTTGTGAATGAATTTGCTTGGTTATTTAGTTCCGTTACTTCATTTTAACGCTCGCATTAGGAAATATTCTCCTAACAATAGTTAATTACTACTTGTCGCCGAAGGTTTCAAATTTTAATTTCTTTAGAACCGTCAACTGCTTTGTTTTATTTGGGAACCAAAAAAGAAACATACCTTACCATAAGTGTATCATATGAACCGCGTGGTCTGTGGCGATTCTCTGGTACTGACAGAAGATTAATATTAAAACACGAATTCATATTTTATTAAAACCTCAATCCGCGGAATCCGCGCCCGCTACGGACGATAAAACATTTTTCACACAATCGCGTGGCAATTTCTATTAAGCAATGAAAATCAGCAAGCGACAAGTGCATTGTGCGAATTGAGCCACGTATTTTCCAATAATGGGTGGTTTTTATTTTTTGGAGTTTTTTTTGGTGTCTCTACATAATTATAAATACACAGGACATGGACAGACGTGATATTGAGTATTTGCGATGCTTATATTACGATAAAGCCACGCCTATTTCCTATAGAGGATTCTGACAAACTATTTTCACCTCCTCTACTTTTACCAATTTCAGCAGTTGTTATATTTAACCTGGCGTGGATTTTCATTCCATGATATCCTTCTTATAGTTTTCTGAGTTATAAAAGTAGTCTAACCCCACCCTTCGTTTAACAACGGCTATCTAAGTTTGAAAATATATTGCTCGTTTTTCCCACGCACGTCTAGGATGTGGAATGAACTTCCTTCTGAGGCATTCCCGGGGCGCTAGGGTATGGGGCTCTTCGAGAAAGGCGCAAAAAGAGCTCTCCTCGAAAGCCGGCAGCGCACTGGCGACTCCTCGGATGTTGCAAGTGTCCATAGGCGACAGTGACCACGTACCATCAGGTGGCCCGTCTGCCTGCCTGCCGGGCTAAACTATATAAGTTTAAACGTTCGTTCTTACCGCGTGCGTGTGAGATGTGGAATGAACTTCCATCTGAGGCTTTCCCGGAGCGCTATGACATGGGGCTCTTCAAGAAAAGCGTGAAAAGAGCTCTCCTTCAAAATCGGCAACGCATGGGTAACTCCTCTGGTGTTGCACGTGTCCGTAGGCGACGGTGACCGCTTACCATCAGGTGGCCCGTCTACCTGTTTGCTAGGTTAGTTTATATAAAAAAAAAGAAAAGTCAGATGCCTCTGTTTGTGACCGATTTTTACGAACTGCTGGTTGGTGTATTAACAAAAACATAATTCGAACTTGGAAAGGAAACATACATATTGTCCCTTAAAGGAATACAACTAGACCTCCCTGTTTAATTGAAAACAGAAGAGGCGTCGATGGGGACGGAATATGAAAAGAAAGTGAAAAAGGATATTAAAGAGAAATTATTCAAAATGCCTTCGCGCGTCCCAAACACTAGGGCGTTTCGTGACCTGACGAGGGTCAATGATGCCGTATGCGGCGCTCGGGAGACACTTCACGTTTTTCTTTGACGCGGTGACCGAAATAATCTTCTATTGATAAAAAAAAAACGACTATGACATACAGTGGATAGCGCTGTAAAAGTGGGACAATAATTGCAAGGATATCTAGTTAAGTCGTCAACGTTATTTGATCTAAAACGTGACATCACGCCTGTAATCCCCTAAGGGGTAGGTAGAGGAGCGTAGTACACCCCCACATTTCACCAGTCACGTTTAAGTCCCACAATGGAATAGGTGGTGAGCCTATTGCCGTGCACCGGACACACATCCAGACTCTGAGTCACTACTAGAAATTCTAAATTAGAAAAATCGAGCAGTACCCAACCCGGGATTTGAACCCAGGACCTCCCGATCGGCAGTCGCGCTAGC
>DWDX01002101.1:0-16123 GCA_018245675.1 Agara michaeli | reverse complement strand
GGTGATGGTGCTGATTGTGATGATTACGACGATTATGATAATAAAGATGATAGTGATTTTAATGATGATGACAATGATGTTAATGTCGTCGACAGATACTTGTGAGATGACGAAATCGTGTACAATAATATCATAGACAAGTGATCTGATGTTTATAAATATAGTACCAATTAAAATATATATATGATTTCAATAGTGAAATAATGATATAACAATGTTCGTATATCAAATGTGTGCACCGCTTAAACTACGTGATAAATATAAGTTCTCGTGAAATATGCTGTATTTCCTGAGACATCCAATTTGTGTCTTACGAGATAGTGTGTATGAAAAATAAAATCATGCGAGCGGAAGCTTGTCACAAATAAATTACAAAGTTGCTCCGTAGGGCAACCAAGAGCCGCTTAGAATACACAACAGTTACTGGACTCGTCTGATCATAGGCGGGAAACGTTAAACGTTAAAAAAACTATAGATTCAAAATAGCGATGAATAAAAAAAAATCTGTCACCAAGTGAGTTGAGTGACTATTGTCGGAATTTCATTATGTTGTCCTTTGCGAATCTGATATACGACTGAACACGTAGAATGAACTTTATAATGAGTACTAAACACTATTAGAGACTAGTAGAATTACATATTTGACGTAATCACATGATGGGCCAATATTTCATTATCGCCGAACCACAAAATCGTTTATCGTTCACTTACCTGCGATGTGACAAGTCCATGAAAGTACCTTATATACGATATTCGTTTAAAATTCATTGAAAATTTTTCATAGGAAACCCATTTTGCACTGAAACCGCACATGGGTACAATTTACGCGTTGAAAATGTGGGTAGTTGTGAATTTCAACTAAAATGAAGCATTTCTAACTAGAAATACTATTATTATTGCTAGAGTAATAAAGACCATTGTAAAATTTAAACATTCACCTTTATAACATGTTTGATTTCGTTACGTCTTTTTTTAGAAGATTTAGCTTACTGCTGGACTCAAGCCTCTTAAATCTCGGGAAAATCTAGAAAATACTGCGCTGCATTGCCCCAGTGTGGATTGGCGGCGATATGACTTCCGCACATTCCACATGTTTATGCCACCTTTTAAGTCTCCAACGAGATTACCGATCGTTACCTAGCACTGATAACGCGCCCTTCGAAACATAAAAACGCTTAGCAACAGTAATAGAAACAAAAACGTTTCCAATTTGCAAGCGCATCAGGACTATGAGCGCGTCGACACCGTCAAATGCGTTAGCAAATTCGATTCCATTAGTTAACATAGAAAGAACGAACAAAGCTCCATCTGCAGTGAACATTCAGATATTGACTGCAGAGATTCCACGATTACGCAAAACAAGAGCAGTACATGTTAAAACAATAGAACACAGTATTCCATTTTGTGTCTCTTAATATATTTTATCGAGTACTCTTGTACCTCTTTTTCTATTGTATTCTTTGTCGCTATAGAAAAGTGAAACTTATTATCAATAACAATAGGCAGCTTTTTGTTTATGTGTATACGTGTGCATGTTTTTGTTTTTGTTGCACAAATTGGAATTGTTTATTCCTCTTCAGTCTACATAATAGTATGTATTGTGTGTGTTATTTGTGTTTCTATGTCAAAATTGATTTTGTTTCTCATGTAGTTATAATTAAAGGAGACAGAACATTTAGTTCGATGTTTACTTTCATTCAATCAATGGCACAATAATTTGAAATGCTTTAAAAGTAAAACTTTTACAATAGATCTTTACTTAACTTATTATATATAGTATAGGCGTTTTCATTGTTCGAATGCCTAATTGGCCAAATGTGGATTAGCAAACTTTACACACTTCACACATCATCATGGAGAATTGTAAGCCTGTTGTGTCTTCACTGCTACTACCCGTTTATTCAAAAGCCAGAGGTACATACCGGAATTTGAATCCAGAATGCGGAGTGAGAATCCGAAAACCAAACTATGCTGTTAATGTTTTATTTTAAAATACATACATTTATTAAATTTAAACTGTTTCACTAAAGATTGTGTTTAGTCCTCGGATAATACTACAACATCGCACGGTGCTGAGAGCAATCGTTTCTTAGTACGCATACATTCTTTGCCTCGTTCTCAACAAATGGCTTTGAAGCTTTATATTGTCGGCCCTAAAACCTCCCCAGTACAGCCGACATAAAGCTCAACTTGTTTACCGCTGACACAAATTAGTTTTATAAGCAAACAGAGTTTTTATTAATATTTATTTCGTCGTGCTCGATACAGAGACTTGTTAATATAACTTTTGTCTGTTACATATTTCAATGTCTAAGTAGGTACTCTTTACTGACATGTCATGGAAAAATGGCTTATTAAAACCCATTTGTATGAGATAAAGGCATGCATGATAAGTTATCACGTGTGCTCATTATCGCACCAAAGCCAAACTGGAACATAGAAAATTTTGCTTTTAAACGAGTTTTTGGAGGCTTTCGTATACTTTATGTTTCAACGATTTCTTTTATTAAATGTACGCCTATATACACATTATAATGAATAACAACTGTTTGAGGTTGACACTGTCCATCAATCTAGTAACAAAACAATTCAGAGATTACATACTGTGATAATCATATCTTGACATAACCCACAACCAGCTATTTCCTCCCACACTAAGCAAAGCCTGTACTATGATAAGCGTAGAGCTAATATACATACATATTCCTAAATGCATACTATACAGATAATTTTACACCCATATACAGAACAAACACTCGTGTTCATCACACAAATATTTGTTTTCGGTGGGAATCGAATTCACAGCCTCAAGCTCAGGGTCATTACCCACTAGATGGCAAAGTTAAATATTGGTAAGACTTTGGATAGCTTGTAATACGTGTTATGAGTAACAAGGGAATTTCTAGGAATATTTTCGTTGTTTGCGTTTTACGAACTTCCTTAAGGAATCGTATTGTTGGTACTCAACTGACGGAGAGAAGCCGATTCGAAACATGTCTTGTTTACAGCCTTCTAATAACACTTTGATTTATATTTTATGTCTTGTAATTGTAACTGTATTTTTTTAAAATTATTATTATTAAGCTCACGTTCGTCTATGAGCTGATGAAAAGAGAGATGTTGTCTAGGATCTAGCACGCTTACCTAAAATGAACCTATTGACTTGTCTTGAATAACTACTAGATTGTAAATAACGGAGAAAAACTTTGCTTCTCCAGCCGTTACTCATTTGCCGTTTGTCATCAAAACCTTTAGATAAAATATCAAAGAAATAAGCTAAAAAAATCCGCTCCCAACTTTCCCAATTTAAACTTAAATTGTGACGTTTCGATGGAGGTAGAATTGAAGACAAAATGTTTTTATGTCGACTTCGACGAAGGTAATTTTTATGTAAATATAGGAAGATCATAATGTGCGTCATTTGTTACCGAAACTTATTTGTTATATAGAAGTGGCTAAGATGTTTTTGTATGAAAATGATAGCTTCTGAAAAGACATTTGATGGCAAATGAGGATTGCGAACAGTAACTACTTTTAAGTCTCCGACAGCGTCATTTTGTTTAAGTCGACAACGGTCTATAACTCAGAACCTTTTCTCTGTCTTCTTCGATACACACTCAAATTTCATTGAATGCATGTTACTTTGTATTTAAAGTAATTGTTTTATTTTTACTTTGTAAAGTCACAGATATATTCCAGGATAATGACCAGGACCTCCAGAATTCATTGCGTCGTTTTCCACTATGTCTGCTTCCTCCTACCGCACTCCCAAAATGCTGAGCTTCGTAAACTTAATAGATATATTTTATAGATACAGCTGTAAAAAGCCCAAGTGTTTCTCGACGCAGTCTCTCACAGAAATATTACGGAAGGTCATAAAATATCTTATTTATCAAGATGCGCCAATTCTCATAAATCCGGCCGCTGTTTACCTTGCGGAAGAAGATTTATCATTCCACAATTTTCTGATATTACGGTTCTATAAAAATATCTCCGGGCTTAGGAGAGCGCGGTGTTTAGGCAGCAGATGGTAACATAACCTCTAGTACCACTACTACTAGCACTTTTGATGATTATTAATTTAGTGTTGAAGACATGTCGGTAATGTGTCTTCTCCAAAAATCTGAAATGTGGGGTGGGTTTACTTAAGATTCTCTCGATTATAACTCAATGACTTGAGAAGTTGTGAGTGGGGGAATATTCATGACATGAACCCAATTCGGACTCAACCCGAGGTTGTAGGTGAGCTGCTACTATACGCGACCCATTTATTGGTCACGATCCACTTCCTAAATTAGTTTAAGCAGAAACATAGTCTATCATGTTGCCACAATACAATTCAGTATTCTATGCAACTGTCCAAGTTCGTGCTTTATTGATCAACCAAACATTTGTTTACTATAAGGATAAATATATTCTGTACTACTGATTTCTGCCTACTCTGCTAAGCGAAGAACCATAGATCTGGCGTGATAGTATTTTCTGAAAAGCAGAAATTTAAAGTTATGAAGAGTTTTTCGATTTTAATATTAAATTCTTCTTACGTAAAACACCTCGATTGTCATTAGGCCGTTTCATTTTATTTGTTCCTGCGAAGAGATATTTATCATCCTTTAATTCATTTTGACTTTTATTATCAACCGTAATATTAACGATCCAGAATATTTGCAGGAAATTGAGGTAAGGTAATTTCATATTGTTTGCTTAAAAAGTAGGATAAATTCCTATTGCAGTTATTGAGTTTGTCTAAATTTTGTTATGTTTGAGTAGACTGGTATGGAAAACTTCAGAAGATAATATAGTGTTTTCAGTCCTACGTTTAGGTCGTTATAATTTTCATGTTAATTTTAAACACGAAAGGTTTGTATTCCCGTATTTTTTTCCATTCGTATATACTTATTATTGTGAATTTACTTACTAAACTGCATTATACTTTTTCCGATGTGTTGTGTAAAATATAAAGGGAAAAAACAGAAAGATTGTTGCCCCTAAATATTTATTCCCGACTGTGAATTAACGGTCTAAAAGTTGGCCGAGTGTCCCGGGTGAAATATAGCCCCAAATATTATCACATCGCCCGAAGATGGTAGGAAAAAGGTCGGCAATGGACCGTGTAGTCTAACTGGAAGGATTTTCGTGAATCCGTTTATTACCGGCCGGTCACATCGCGGGAGAGAAATTAGGAGATGACCATTTGATATGAGGACAATTAATGATGTTTCGACTTTCTTATCGTGATCATAATACTATCGACAAAACTTGTAACTTTGGTTCTAGATTTATAAACGCTAATTAACACATAGAAACGGACTTTTTTATGAACCGACTTTGATGACCGACGACCTATTTTTACCGAATTTTCGTATATCAAGTTGAAGAATATTTATCAAATGTCTGCTGGGCATTATTCTTTAAGGGGTGTGGAGACGATGTCTGTAACAGAAAATTTTGCATTGTTGTATGTAGGATATTAAGTTCTATGTAGTGTACAGCTAGAAGCTAAAGCGATAAATACATCTTGCTTACAAACTAGACGTTATTCTCAAACTCCATTGGCTTCAACGTATACAATTTGAAATTCTACTCGTTACTCGTAAGTGGTGGTACAGTACCGTTACCAAGGAAACGCCCAGAGAGAAGCCTCGCCATTTCATTGAAATTCGAGTGCCACATAAAGTGAGACGTAAATTTCAGATACTAATGCTGGAACATTCGTTGGTTCAGTAACGTGGTTTACTTTGTTTTTATGGCCGTCAGCAACGAATCCTCTTTGCGATGTTGCCTTTTTGTTTATCGCTAAACGCTTGACTGTGGGACTTTTGGCTGAATGTTATATTTCTTATCACATCAGCCAACGTGTTTGTGAAATCTCTGAGTTTATAAACATGAAGGAATTCATAGTTTTAGGCGTCACGCAGTTTCTATTACCTTTGTCTACTGTTCAGCCCTATTTGAAATTACGGAAATGTTTATAATACACAATTTTGTTTTATACATATCATCAGCTTTATTAGCTTAATGCTGAATGTAGGTCTCTCCAAATAAGCGCCATATTGCCTTGTCTTCCGATTGCCGCATCCAGCGTGCACCTGATCACTACTATAATGATTTTTTTTATATTTGCTTACCAGATTATGCTTATATTTATGTGTAATTCCACAAATAAAAATAATCTTTAAAAAGTAATATTTTTTTTAACATCCCTTAATAGCTCGATATTGCCATAAACGCAAATCTTCCGCAATTGCCACCTCATAAACATTTTTAACAGCAGCAAAAGAAACTTCACATCTTTAAAGTAAATTCCTTTCAAGATAATGGCGTCTGTTAAATTCCTCTTTATGTGCCACATTGCAAAAAAGGTTATTAAACGGGAGTGGATCAACGGGAAAAGGTTAGGCAACAATAAAAAAAGGTAAAGCCAAGATCCGAGGTCGATTTGAACTTGTATAATCGCGCACGAAAGAAGATAAGCTAAATTAAAGAATTTAACCAATAATTTCGTATCGTAATTCTTTTGTATACCATAATAATAATAATAATAATTGTGACAATTCCCCCCCTCCATCCGAATCGAACCGAACCGAGCCGGAAAAGTAACAAAGGCAGAACGTTTATTTTTACAAATATCGGTCCATGTAATGCTTTTATAAGTTTATTTATATTAAGCCACTATTTCACCATTAAATGTGTATAAATTTTACACTAGTTTAATAAATTCATATTAATATAGATTAAGTATAAAAATATCCTATCCTAAATGTTCTATCTGGACCAAATAGAACAGATACTGGCTAACGGGGGAGCCAAGAGTCTTCGCAACCGGCGTGAATGCATGAACTCATCACTTTGATGAACGTAGACGATGCACGTCAGGTTTGCAAGGACAAAGATATTTGACACTCGGTCTGTTCTGCCAGCCCCGTTAGGTACGTGGCGTGATGGTATAATAATAGCAATAAGTTTAAAAATGCGAATCGCTATCTTCGCTCCACTCTGTTAGTAAGCCGCTGTCGTTACGACCAGTGCTTATCGCAGTGGTCGGAGGCCCTTTGTTTCGTCGGCCTTTGTTGGACGGTCCCGCTCCGAATACTTTCAATGGGAACGATTTTTCAGTTGGTCTAACTGCTTGGAATTATACTAATAAAACGGGGGAAAACAATCGAAGTGAATTCGGGCCGAGGGTTGCTTACCGACAATGGAGAATCGAAGTAACAAGCCGAGACCGAGCCTCCGACCATTGTCGTGTCGATGTCGTTTGATAGGCATACAATTTAACGCAGTGACACCGTGGTTTTGAATTTTGGAGGACGAAGGTCGAGCGGATAGAGACTGCGACTGCCGAACCGGAGGTCGTGGGTTCATTTCCCACGCATAAAAAAATATTTGTGTGATTTTTGTTCCGATTTTTATTACGACTTACTCATTATTTCGTAGACCGGATAAGTTTTTAATGATGTCGAGTTTGTTCAGCTTTATATGTAAAATATAATAAACATTTTTGATATTACAACAATGTTCACTAAAGAGGCCTTCGTTAGAACCATTGTAAGATTATTTCATAGCAACAAAGGAGTATTTTTTAAAAGACTTTTATTTTAATTTATTTACAAATATTTGATGATTATCTCCATTTCCCTTTCAAATAAATTATTTAGGTTGCATTTTTTGAAGAACGCTGGGTATTGGGCGATTAAAATAAGTATATTGTTATATGGAATAAGAGTAGGAAAAAGGGTAGACAGACTGGTAGACAATGCCCCTAATTGGACTTGTCTTTTGCAAGCCTGAATCGTCATAGACTTCACACACTTTAGAAAATACCGTGAACCTCTAAGGTGTGTAGGTTTCCTCGCGATATTTGCCTTCACCGTTATAGCGAGTGATATTTTAATTTTATTTAGATAACAGATGTAACAAGTGCGTGACAGAATTTAACCCAGAACCCCTAAATGGCTGAATTTTAAACTATCAAGCTATCACTGTTCACATGTTTACTTAACGTTTATATATTTACCGATAAAACACCCTCGTTTACGCGGCGCCGAACCTTTATATAATTCCTATCGTTGATTTATACGGGAGCCGATAAAAACATTTAGTAGCTCCGGCTTAGGTAAATGTTGTACCGGTCTGACAAGCTGGATTGAGATTAAAAAACTTTCCCGCGGGACCTTTCTCAATTGTTACTAGCGAGCAAGCTTTCAGCGATACTCGCTTGGAAAGCACGGACACGCCGCTTATGATACATTTGTACTCGACCATCGAGATTAGAAGAATACGAATGTACACATAATTACACGTATTTTTCATGGAGATGGATTCAAATCATTGTCTTGACTTAATCCACTTAGCTTTATCTAAAGGTTAATTTTGTTTTTTTTTTGTTTCTTTGTTTATAAGATTTTTTTTGTTGTAATTTGTGTGCTGATTGTTACGGGACGCTATGGTCGCTCTGCGACAAAGTCCTTTCAGTGAATTTAAAAAAAAATTATATTGTGCCTAGGCAGAGCACAGAATGGCAAATACATAATATATGTATACTTGCAGACCTGACTTTGTTTGGGAGGTTCTTGACTATATGAGTTCCCTTCAACAATTTGTCATATTTTAATAAAAAAATCTAAAGTTAGGTCGTATTTTGTAATAGTAATTTTACTGTACATAGATGTGCTGTACTGTACAAAGTGCCAGGATTGCTGTACTGGTCCACAGTTCGCATATCGCTAGTAGTGGAACAGTAGCTGAAAGTTCAGGGAAAAAAATATTAACGCAATTTTTGCCGACCTCCCAGTGATGGTTGAAAGCTAGAAGTTCATCAAACTGTCTTCTGTGGCAGATAGGCAATTAGAATTTCAATTTTCAGTTACTTTCCGCTAGCCTCCAATTTTTTGCGGCAGTGTTATGAAATTGGACAGATATTTCTCTATACGCTACGACCTATATCCGGCTATTAAAGCCTATTTGTTCATGACGTTGTCCCCCATGGATTCGACCTGACAGTAAGTAGTCCAGGAGTACTTCACGTCTGTGCTCCGCCGTAATACCTCTGCCATCTAAACCATTAATAATAATAATAAAACTGGGGACAACTGCACACACGGGTATCCGAATCCAAATTAGGTAATTGGATGCCTGTGTATGGGTAACCGGACAGCTGATAAACATATATTTTAATTACACCCAAACAAATGTGCTCATCACACAAATGCTTGTCCTGGATGGGACTCGAACCCGCGACCTCCGGTTCTGCAGTCAGGTTATCCAACCACTCGACCACGAAGACAGTCGAAGCCTTCTCTAAATGGAAGCTATTCTAATCAGACAGTCAGCCGGTAACGTTCATACTGGAATACAAGGACGGATCTAGCGCCATCTAGCGGAGACCCGACATTGTTACTTTATTAAGTCTATGTGCTCATATCTTCCCGCTCGCGATCCATAATAATAAAAATAAAAACGAAATGAAGATATACATTCTCCTGGAATCACCGGAACGATTACACAAAGGACACAGAGAAGCAACAATGAGACAATAACGTCGTTTAATATGAACGATGATTTATTTCAATATTAGATACGGAAAAACAAACGAAGTGGGGATATAATTGAATCGGCATGATTTATACCTTTCTGCCCTTCTGTTCATAGTTGTTCTATTGCGAACGATTCAAGCACGCGCGATAGGGTATGTCGCATACGAAACAAAATAAGGTTACCAGGTTAAACAGTAACTTACTTTTATGACAGAGCTTTAATGCTGTAAATGCTCGCAGTCGGCTAACGATTTTGCTTTTATTAATACTTTCAGTGACGCGTTAGTACAGTGGTTAATGAACTTGGCTGATAGGACGAAGGTCGTGGCTTCTATTCCCGACACTGACAATTAAATATGTCTTCTGTCTGTGTGTAAAATTATGGGGATTATGGAGAAATATTGTAGTCTGTCAGCTGTCCTGTGACCATAACATAGGTTCCGCTTAATTTGGGTTAAGAAGGCTGTGTATGAAGTATTCCAATTAGATAGCATTGAACTGAGTTTAGTTTTGGTGCGTTTCAAGCGCTCACAATAGCTTATATATCATCGCGGTATACATTTTGTTTTTTCGACCCTTTTGTTGGTCCACTGCTGGACCGGGTCTCCTCTCATGGTGAGAGGGATTTAGACCATTGTCTACCACGCTAGCCAAGTGCGGATTGGTAGATTACTGGTAGATTGATTTATTATTATTAAAGTTTAGTATTATATCATTGTGACAATTCCAAACTAGACTATATGATTCCAAATTAGGTAAATTTAATGCTATACGGTGACCGGATAGCTGTTTAACATACAGACTATATAGATATTTATATTAAATCCAGACGAAAATAAAACAAGGGAATAGAACCCATTATCTTTGATGTAGTGATCAAGGTCACTAACCTCTAAACCAATCACGTTAATAAGTAAATTCAAATTCTACAAAATGTTTATATAGTTTGCGTAGTTAAAGTTATTAATTTTAATATTTTCAAGCATCTCGCTTCACGTTGCTCTATCGTTGTAAAACAACCTCCCTCGCCGCTGGAAGGGTTCTGTAGTGGGGGTTGGGGGGGGGGGGTGAGTTATGGCCTTTTAAATTTCCTTTTTTTCTCCTCTTTGTTAACGTTGTTACTTTTTCGCGACAAAAGAGATTACGCCATCTATCTTAGGGCAGAGTAAATTGGTTGAAATAATATCTATCCCTTCTTTTTGTAAATTACGCGAATGTCAACTAATCAATGGTGCCTTGGGCTCATTCAACCATTTATACATGTTACCGCGTTTGCTATTTCTTGATACTTGATATATGTATGTAATAACATTGAAAAGTGCTATTATTATCTAACAAGTACCAACCGAATATTCAATTGTGATGAAATATATTCAAAGCAATGTATAGTTTATATAAAAAGTCTGTCCCCGTAGTCGAGCGGTTAGAGAGACTGACTACAAAACCGGAGGTCGTGGGTTTGATTCCCACTCAGGAAAAACAATTATGTGAGTAGCTCATTTGTTTGTTCTGTATGCTGTCGTAATAAAAATCTATTTACGTATTAAATGTGTCTCCTGCTACGTAGAGAATCCTAGTGACGGGGCATATTTTATTTTAAAAGTTTTTTTAAAAAAAGTTGACCTGCCAAAAAATTCCTAAGCTGCTCGAAGGTCAATATTTACGTTGGTGTACTACCACCATTGTGTTGATATGCTGACGGTCTGGCGCCTCTCGAAATGCACTCCCGTTAGTTCAATCTTGTCCCGCGGCCGGTTACCAGTTTATTACTTCCGTGACATAAATAGATAACACATGTTCGCTGTATACGAGATAATGATGCTATTAACACCTGCATATTAACCGAGGTGATAATCTGACGACTTCTGAAGAGTTTGTGCAAATTTCAAACATGTTAGCTTTAATGAGAACGTCAGACGAATACTTGCTTCGCAAGGAAATCGAACCTACAACCCCAGACAGCTTCGATACGGTGATCCATGCTAGCGAACAACACTTAAATTGATCAAAACACACTCAAATTGCATCAAAGGTAATTTTGAGGATTAGGCGTAGACGCAATGATATGAAGTATTAAAATTGATTCGCGCAAAAAGTCCCATAAAAGCGCATCTTAAAGCTCGTTACTCACTCAAAACGTATTCGAGGCCCACCTTTAATATTTAACGGTGTGTATCGCAATAACTCATCAAAATGGTAGTCCGATGAATATGGATACATGGACATTGGTTACGAGGCGCTTTCACCAGCAGCTACGAGACGCGATGCGTTTATTTGCGAAATTCAGCCTCTCACTCACACTCACTCTCACTCTCACTCTCACTCTCACTCTCACTCTCACTCTCACTCTCCGGAGGATCTGTGTTCTGGCACGCATCTGACTTGTTACGTGCGTTTTATGGCTTAAAATGTATATATCATAACGGTGAAGGAAAACATCGGGAATTATTTTAAAGGAACTTTCATTCCAATGGAATTATAAGAGTGAGATTACTGTCAAATCGTTATATTTCTGTGAAAATAATTAATGAATCAGATGATTATTTTAAGAATCATATCATAATTAAGTCCGCCAAATGTATTCCTGCAACAAAGGATAAAAGAATAAAAATTAATTGGAATTACCTCAAACGTGCTGCACTGTTTTTATCGCTTAGCTATATTAATATGACAGGTACCTAATACCATACACAGTAGCGTGAGATCCGCCATTCCACCGGCGCATCAGAATGAAGTTTTTGCCTCTGAATATCATTACACTGTGTCTCCTACGTGTCTTACTTTCTATTTGAATAGTTTAGAATACAATTATATGGAATTGATGCGGTAATACTGAGTTCATGTGTGTTGTTTGTATTGTTTGTGTTTGTTTGTGTGCTCGCAGTACAATGTCCAAAGTTCAAATTTATCTAGTCAATATCTAACCAAATATCTAGATTTTATAGGCATTATCAAGGAGATTGGAAAGATTAGAAATAATAAAAAATAAGAAAACAAGGAAAGATTATATTTATGCGACTAACATAACATTATTTGTAGCTTAGTACTAAAGATATAAAAGAAAAAAATATATACAGAAACAAAGTATATAATTGGCGTAATAATCGCCATTGTGGCTGTCAGCTGGTCAAAAAAGACGACACTAAGTCTCACCAGGGTGAACCACGGTAACTACTTTTCGTGTATATATCGCGCACCCCAAGCTTTTTTCACTATAGTACAACCTTACAAGCTTACTAACATACATACATACATACAGGTGAAGCTAGCTAAAAAGGGCGGAAATCAATAACACGTATTCTTAGTTCCGCGATGTAAGTACTTATTTAGTATACTAGTGTCACATAAATACCTTGTTTTCTGTTATCCCATTAATATATGGCACGGTGCGTGGCGGGGGCCCTCCGCAGTCACGTGTCGGACCCATGTCGGTGCCGTCTGCTCGTCACGCGCCCCTACTTACAACCCTTATATAGATTTAGTAAAAGTTTGTGTTGCCACTGAGTTATGTAAATTGTTTTTGCTCGGATTGATTTGTATCGTTGCAATAGTTATATATCGCATACGCATCTATTTTGTATACGCATTTGTGGTGGGATATAAGGTCTAGTTTATTTTAGTCTACCAGTAGACTAAGACTACCAGATTGGATGAGAAAAGCGAGAGACAGAGAGAAGTGGAAATCTTTAGAGGAGGCCTTTGTCGAAGGACAAGATGTATAGTAGAATAGAAATAAATACATAAGATTCTTTAAGTATAGTTGATAGATGTGTAGTTTAAGTATAGTTGATAAATGTGTAAATTCTAAACAGCAATAAAGGCTTATTTTATTTATTTTATTTATTTTTATAAGGTCTAGTTGACGTGCGAATTGGTAGGTTCTTGGTAGGACATTTGTCACGGTCATCCTATATCGAGCAACTAACTTCTTCGCCTCTTCTACTCTGAATCCTAACTACTTAACTATTCATCAAAAACAAAACCGACTTCAAATAAACTGTGGTCAACTTCAAATGAATCTTTCTTTCAAGCCTCTCTGTCGCCCCAAACGGTATATAACGGTATATACTTGCTCAGGTTCATTTAACAAAGGCAGTATAAATAAGAAAAGGAATGTTTATGAATAAATATTGTTCCAGTATTGTATGTAATCTATTGTTATTTTTTTCAATACAGCCGTAACATAGCGCAAGGGCCGCGGGGAGCGCCGCGGTCACGTGTCGGACCCTTGTCGTTGGCTGTCCGTCACGCTCCGATACCTACCGGCCACATTTATATGTGCCATAGGTTACAGAGTAACTCCACAACACATCTACTGACCCTGACTGCTAAGTAACACAAGCAAAAGAAATAAAGATGGAACGAAAATATTAATTCGTCTGACAAGCGCGTTTGTTCATTGTTTACCAGTTGTCCGGTTATTATAACTCAGGCATTTGCCTAATTAGTCATCAGATAGTCGTGTGTAGACTTGTCCAAATTATTATTGTTATTTATATTACATCTAATGGGTTTTTGACTACACAATCAATTGAACTTGCTACTATACGTTATATGCTGCTCTCCGTTTACCGAGCTGTTAGTCAAACGAAAGCATATCCATACTTATACTACTGTTAAATGGCAAAGTGTGTTTGTTTGTTTGTTTGTTTGTTCTTCTATCACGTTAAAACGCAGCAACGGAGCAAAATATCAAATTTTCATAGGAAAACATGTTTTAATCAAATAAGCACTACAAAGGGCGTTACGGGTGCAATAATGGTATGAAGTGTGAACAACGTGGGAGAAGCCACCACCAACTGCTTGTTAAACCATAAAAAAAAGATTTAATAGGTACATCATTCCAAAGATTCGCTTTTGAAGTAGCAATGTATAGGTACAAAATCTAGCATTCGGATCAGTTATTGTCTGATGAATCTAAGATCCATGCCTTTTATTTTATTTATTTAAGTAATGTAATATCCTAAAAACTTGGGTCATAAAGGACAAATCTAATGCCTAGCGGCGTTATGTTACAGTCGACCTTGGATAACGGCGATAAAGTGAAATGGGGATCATAAAAACAAGAAAATATAAACATAAAGCAGCAAACAAATCTTTTAGTATAAACGAAGTCGGTAAGCTTCACTCTCTAGCCGTATTTCAATTTCAACCATTTTTTTTTTGCGTTGGGAAATGCTTTACGCATGTCCCGGCCGGGGCTGCCGGGGGTCTGTGGGACTCCTGGCCGAATACGACCAGACTACCCACTAAAAACCAACGGTGTGTCTCCACAATGCCCGGAGGTCATTTCAATTTCAACCATGTTTAAGTAGATTGAAACATGCTTTTACAATTTCAATTGACAACAATTATGTTTTTGCTCAAAATAATGAATAATACTTTAATATCGTTACTTTCGGTTTTAATAACTGGGGACAATTCCACACACGGCTATCGGATTCCAAATTAAGCAATAGCATGCCTTTGGTATAGAAACCGGACAGCTGATAAACATACATATTATACATAAACGATTTAATATTTATATAGATATATTTTTATTACGACCAGACACAGAAAAAGACAAATGTGCTCATCGCACAAATGTTTGTCCTGAGTGAGAATCGAACCCACGACCTTCGGTTTTGCAGTCGGAGTCTCTAAGCGCTCCACCACGAAGCCGGTCGAGCCAGTTACTGTACATAAAAATTGGAGTGTCCCATTTGAACTGTGACATTTTGACATGAGATATTGTTAAGGGCACTCGGGGTAAATTAACATCATGTCCCTTAGAGGATCGTAATAGAATCTACACCGGGATGTTATGTGACAGAAACAATATGTTGTTAAAATTTAGTAGAACAATTTATGTCTATACATCTATACAAATAAATAAAATTGGAGTGTCTGTTTGTAATATTAAAATAACCGCTTTTTACTAAGTGTATGTATGTGCACTCTACATATACCAAAAGAATATTTTTTACAAATTTTGTCTGTTTGTTTCGGCTAATCTCTGGAACGGCTGGACCGATTTTGACGGGACTTTCACTGGCAGATAGCTGATGTAGGTAACAAGGACTAACTGAGACTACTTTTGTTTTCGAATTATACAAAATAATTAAATTCAAACGCGGACGAAGTCGGGGGCACAGCTAGTAAATATATAAATGAATGCTTGTACATATATACATAATATACATACATAATCAATGTCATACATTTCATACTATTTTGAAGTCCTAAACATGAAAGCATGAAAGTGGAACGCTCTGCCGTCCTCTATGTCCCCCGTCAAATATAACTTAGGACTCTTTAAGGCGAGCTTGAAAAGCTTTTTCTAAGCATACGTGGTTCATTTTAGGATGCATTTACTCATACCATCCGGCTCTAAATCGAACGAAGCCTCACTACTTTTTTATAAATGCAACCCAGTAAACTGGTACACTTGCTACCTGATGATCGTGGACATGAAATACCAATATTGCCACTGCGTCGATTTCGAGAACACGTTTTAAATCTCTCTTGCAGTAGCCCTAGCACGAACCTCTAGCGACGAAGTAATCGTACGGTAAATGGTAAAAAATTGTATGAAAAATGTACAG
>DWDX01002100.1:0-16124 GCA_018245675.1 Agara michaeli | reverse complement strand
GTACCTTTTCTTTTCGACTCTGTCGGTCCCCTGCTGGACCGGGTCTCCCCTCACAGTGGGGGGGGGAGGGGGATTAGGCCATAGTCACATAGGCCGCATTGTACCTACATACTTGATGTGAAATGTCATTTTACAGGAGTATCAGAAGGCGAAAGCGACTAATAATAAATTGTGGGTGTATCATAATCTTTTCGAGCTATACTTGGGCGAGGGCAACCTCAGCTTGAACCCTTCCATAGGCTGTGAGTAATCTGTTAAAATACAATCACATGATTACCATATTGCGAAATGTATTGATGGATTCAATTCTTGTAACGCAGGGAAAGAAGAATGGATTTCGAATTTAATAAGCGTCCGTAGTGAATACGAAAAGTTTTTCCGTAGGAATATGAAGGATCATACGAACGGATGGCGGTAATTCGCATCTCTATGTCTTAATTGATGTATTGTATTTTAAAGTAGATCATCCCACTAACGATTTGTATATCTGCATTCGACAGAGAAGTGGAAAAGCTGTTGCGCAAATTGGGCTTGCCATTGGACCACAGCTTATTGGAATTATCGGAAATTTGGGCATACATGTTGAAAACTTTCAGGGTAATATTTGTATCTATTATTATTATCAATTGTTATAAGAAATTGTAATCGAAAGTTCAGTACATAATGTTTTCATTCACAGTGGAAAAGAAAATTTGCCGACAAAGGCATGCTCAGTGAGCGATGGCCTTTCTACGACGCGATGGCGACTTACGTGGAACTTCACAGTAGGAAAATAATAAAATCGTTGAAAGAGAAACCCGAGCCGGCACCGGACGATCACGTCGACGACGGATACAGGGCCAGCGACGACGAAGTCGAGGAGCAAATGAATCTAACGGACCTTAAACAAAAGCTACAAATAGTGAATCCCAAAGTGGAACTCGACACGAACCACTGCAGAACGTGTTCAAGTGAGAATGGATCTGTAGACATCTTCAAAGACACCGATGACCTGGGCGTCGGGCTGGCGGAGAAATTGAAAGTCATCGGCGGTGTAGAGGTAAGCGGAAGCACGTTCCTTCATTACGTCTTTATTTTTAGCGTATTTCCGAGTACAATTTATATTTAATGTTTATTGTCAATTTTAGGTAGACGCGTCAGACAGCCTGCCGTCGCAGATATGTTTGAATTGTGCCCGGGAATTGGAAAACGCTTACAGATTCAGAAGAAAATGCCAAGAGTCGGATAATAAGTTTCGAAACACTGAAATGGAGCGTGAAATTAAAACCGAAATATTGAACGAGAACGTTCAAACCAACGCAAATAGTGACGAGAAGCCCAACTACGATCCAGGGGACGATCGCTACGACGACCACCAGAGCGACGCGGAGGCGCATCGCGAAATAAAACCGCTGGTGAAAAAGGAGAGGGTGTTCAAGCGGAAGAAGAAAGTGCGCAAACTGAAGTACGACTACTGGAAGGTGTGCGAAGTGTGCGGCAAGTACACGAAGAACCTCGTCAGCCACTTGGACATGCACTCGAGCAGCAAGGAGCACGCGTGCCTCGTGTGCGGCAAGAAGTTCAAGTTCCGCAGCGGGCTGCTGATACACAAGGCGGTGCACGACCCGACGCCGAAGAAGACCTGCGAGGTGTGCGGCAAGACGTTCCACGTGATGGCGCAGTATCGCAAGCATTTCGTCTACCACGCGAACGAGAGGAAGTACGGCTGCAGCACGTGCGGCAAGCGGTTCAACACCATGGACATCCTGAGAGTGCACGCGCGCATCCACACGGACGAGAGGCCGTTCACGTGCGAGGAGTGCGGCAAGACCTTCCGCACGGCCGGCTGCGTCAGCAGGCACAAGCGTATCGTGCATCGAAATATCAAGACTCAGTAACATAAGCGATGACGCAATTTTTATATACAATGATTTTATTAAGCGTTTACGTGGAAATTTTGGATATTGTTAGTTTTAAGTTTGTCGTGGACAATGTTATTATTAAATGGTTATAATTATGATGTATGATAATTTATTTAAAAAATACATAAGCAATAAATCAAGATGAATCGTTGCCGATGTTTTGTGTGCTTTTCATTGAATTCCTAGTTTCTTACAGGTAAAATATTTATGATCTTTTATTTTTATTGCGTACGATGATTGGAATTTCGAGTACTTGCAGCTTTCGAGTGCCTTCACTAATGTACCGTAATCCACTGCACCGTCAATCGCAGATAAGACAATCGCAGTGTGGGTCAACTCCGTCAAGATTTATAACGTTGGCTATTATCGTATAGGTGTTAAGATACCGCTAATATAAACAGAAAAAGATTTATGAATGTGTCATAGGAGATAATGACAGGCGCCGACCCGCGCTATCTTTTCTATTAACTTAACCGAAATCGGAAGGAGCAATGTCCTTATACTTACAACATTTATCTGATACCGCTTTATGTGCCCAATAACGTAATGATGTTTGCTTTAGCATCAGAGTGGTTTAATTGGGTATTAGGTTGAAGGGATGACAATAATTGGTATTGAGCGGCAGCCGAGGGATGTGGAGTGGGTGATTGTCCGAAAATACGGTGGCACTTAACCCCGCGGAATGTCGATCAAGCTCACGTCAGTGGGACATAATAGACAGGCGCATTCGTTCACCCTGCGCCTGCGTACGGCGCGCCGGCGCCTGCGCAACGCCACAAAGTTCATCGCTCAGTCCGCGTTCGGCTGCGCGCGCGAGCGCAGTTACACGTCACTGTTATACGCCGCTGCGAACCGTTCGCACGCCAATACAAAACCAATAAGAACGTCCGCGCTTCCTAGACTAAATTAGAATTAAACAGTCGACATGGCGACACTCCATATGGTGAGAGTTCATTAAATTTTACTTATAGAAATATTTAAAGTGCCCAGATCATCATTATAATATAATAGGGTTTTACAGGGACGCGATTTTAATGTATCTGTCGCCTATTCTGATGATTAATGAGCTATATATTAAAAGCTTGTCAAGTTTTTCTAATCAGATTTTTTTTTTATTTATTCTTACCGGCTAAGAATAATTTATGAAGATTGCGCGCAAAACTATAATGCTACGAAGAGTGCCTTTAAATTATTTTTGCAGCATAATTGTAAGTGTTATAAAATAGTAATTCGAGCTTGAACTACTAGCAAATGCAAACATTATTTAAGATATTTAACTCAATACCTTGAGATGTGATCTGCTATTACCAGTTGTCGAATGAAAAATTGTCTGAATAATTATACTGATATATTTTTGCACAAACAAGTTTTCGGTTTCAAAACTTCAGAGACTATAAAAGCCTGTAAAATGTCTGAAATGTAAGGGATTGCAAATTTTATAGCCTTAATAAAGCCTAATTAATTAGCCTTTCTCGGGCGAGATAGTGGCTAAAAGCTAGCCTATTTCAAACATAAAAAAAAAAATCATCCTACACATTGAATGCAAAAAATATAAGTGAAACGCAAAATTGATTTTTAATATAAAAAGATATAAAAATCCGTTTATAAAAAGATATTTAAAAATCAATCAATATAACTATCTAAAAGTACTTGAAATTATAACGAATTATATCAAATACTAGCAACACGTTACTTGTTGATGCGGAAACCTAAATACCTAATTCCTTCTAAGGAATTGACCTAAGCATGTAGATATTATAACTAGTCTCTGTCCTATCTCAAGGTTCACGCGGGAACTTGAATCATATCAAATTCTAACATAATGCATTTAGAAACTTACATTTCTACTAATAGTGAAACCTAGAATATTCAAAGATGGAAATTATTTAAAATTTGGAAATGGGATATTTTTCGGAAATAACATTCTCATATCCATAATGTTTATACACTCACAAGAAAAAGGTCAAATTAAGAAACAAATTCTCGCATTTAAAATATTAGCAGGCACGTATAACACGTATAATATTACGCAGATGCAAGATTAATATCGGTGCATCGTTGAACGTATATTTAACTTTTAACGAAACTAACGCATCAGACAACCGGCATTTCGTCAACATCAAAGTTTATTGGCCCAAGACAACACCAATATTTTGTACCTGAGGCGTAATGTGTCACAACGGTACACATTTCGACATTGTAAGAATTTCCTTTTTTTTATTCTGACTTTAAGAGGCAAGAGGAATAAACGTTATTCACACCAAAAACACTTGTTAATCGACCAGATTTAAAAAAATAATTGATACTTACCTTGCTATTATCCTTTTTAAATGTTATTTGATAGATACCAATTTACCTATGGACCGACGTATAATGCTTTATAACTATAAATTATTTTAAAATAACAAACTATAACTGCAATGCACAAAGATCACAAATAAATTTTATATGCTATCTGATGGTGTTGAAAAAATATACCCAACTAGTATTTAGCACATTTATTGGACAAAATTTATATCGTGCAAACTTCAATTAATTATATATTTGACGTATATTTAATCGAAGCGTATAAATTGATATACCTAAAGCATATTAAAACATCTCTAATTCGAAAAACGATTTACTATGGTACAAGCTTTAAATTAAGTACGTTCTAATATTCTTAACAGATGTGTCTAAGGAGTACTTTTAAATAAATTAAACAATGGTACTGGCGACACTTTCGTCTTAATTATAACAGAAGTACCATGTGGCCTATGACATGAGATTATACATCAGCGAAATCATGTTTATAACAGATTCACTATTTAATTATGTTTATCAAATGAATAGGTACTAACAGCAAAAAATTAAATGATTTGAATTCAATGCAAACAATACTGATATATTTAATTATGGCATCAATTTGTTATTCCACCTGTCACTTAATAGTTTTTGCAAACAATAGACCACCAAGATATAAATGAACTTCCATTTCAGGATGCGTATGTTTTGGCCATGTAAGAGCCTGTAAGAGGCCCTTTTTGATGTTTATAATGCCAGCGTAAACATAGTTATAAGTAATGAAATCGATACCTAAAGAATCCGATTACTGAAGTAAATCGATTCATAATTAGGAGAATTTTGAATCGTTCTGATGATGTTCTAATACATAACATTAATTGAACATGGTTGAAACGATAAATCATATAAAAGGTATAATACGTGTTAAATAATTATAGATATTCAAGTCTTATGTAGTTATGTGAAAAAGTTCGCTTGTAGTAATGTTAATCGATTTTGGTTAATTTAAAATGACTATAGTCTTCCGGTTACAAGTGGATTTTCTGATGTGTACAGGCCACCTACTGAACTTTGTGATGCAATATTAAGTTGCTTTTTAGAGAGATTTTAATTAAAGTGAAATGTTTAACACGCTTTATAAATTAATATTGTTGTTGGCTACGAATAACATTATAATTATTTTGTTTAAAAGTCGCCCCTGCCGACGTTTATATAAAGTTAGTTCTAGGTCCTGAACGAAATTTAAATACCCATGGAACTTTTAGCTGTAGCGTTATTTCTTCGATAAATGTGCAATGCAAATTTTGAAATGTTATTACACTCGGAATCATAAAGGCAAACTCAGTTAACCCGATTTCCAAGGAAGAAATTAAAAGCTTAATGCATTTGTGCGTTTTGTCTGGATCCCGGCCAAGGTCTACACTCAGCATTTCAGTTCGAACTCCTTTCCCTTTGTACGTCACGTCATCGCCGTTACACCTAAATACTGGCATGTTGTTAATTAGGAAAACGTAAGTTGATTTACTCTCATTGAGATTACACCGTTCATATCAAGTGTTTCGTGGTTGACTTCAAAAGCAGCAACATCTGATTATTATCTGTGTTTTCATTGACTATGTACTATCATATGAGTCAGTTTCATAAACACCATTTTAACGCATCTAAAGATTTGAGCGCATTGACTATATATACAATTATTTATTACGTACATAAGTTATATTTACACTGATTATATAAATTTAGTTAAACCCAAATACAATTTAAAGAATCTTATTAAGGAGTTAGTTATACTTAATTGTGAACCAAAATCGTTACATATTTATGAATGTAAACATGTTAGTTAAAGTTGAATGAGTTCCCTGTAATTTTATGTTCCTTATCTACTAGAATAACACTAGCATTCACACAGTGAATATAAATAAGATGCCATACAAGCAAAAGTACTGCTCGCGCCGGAAACGCAGAAACATGTATCATATCTATCGTGAATGTGCCGTCTGCAAGTGTTTATTTTAATTACGTTCATGCGATTTCGCGTGCAATATCAAGTTTATGGTAATAAACCTCAGGAAATGTTTGTACCTGTAAAATAGTTATGAAATTCCATTAATCATCCTCAGATTCTTTATATCCATTAAATTTAATATCACCCCACCACGCAGACTGGCCTACGATGAAAAAAACATGAAAGCGTTTTTGATTGATTGCCAATAAAACTTGTTTCAAACTATAAAACATGTGTATGTATATCTTCAATCATCAAGCCCGCGAGTAATTAAATGCCTTTAATATCACCATATTATATTGGCATCAGCAAATTGATGTTGGTTTCGAAAACTTATTTAAAGTGAAATCCTACCTACGTGTATCTTTATAGCTTATCTATAAAAGTCCTTTGCAACCAAACCGCAGTAGGTATACCTGTTCTTTTGACAGCCATTAAACATTATTATTATTAAGTAATTTATGGCCGCAAACCAATGTTTCATTCTACAGTTGAAGAAGACATGGAACTTACTCTATTTCGCTACTACAAAACCGTTTGTGGAAATTCTGAGTATTAGCCCACCTGGGCTTCCGAAAGGTTCATAAATATCTATGTAGGCCTCTTAATATCCTACAGCAACTTTGCATAGCAAAGAACGGAGGCCCTTAGGAAAAGTTAGCTACATTTTGCTACATAGCTACATTATTCTTAATACATTAAAATAACAGGCAAACTCGAGCACAATTAAAATCACAGTTAATGGCGTAAAATGATCTTAAATGCGTAAGTTGTGTCTTGTGAACTGACCCCCGTGTGATAAAGCGACCCTAACCGCTTATCTTTGAACGAAATTAATGCCCTGTTTTTTGTTTATTATTTAGTGTGGCCTAGGTACATAATAGCAAAATACTCGTTCCTCTATATAATTACCTCACACTCCTGGGATCCGAGTTCAAATGAATCTGACTTTTCAAAGTTATCCGTTTCGTAAATTAGAAATCAAACTACCACTCAGTACAGCGGTAAAGGAAAACATCGTTACGAAACTTGCACACCTTAGAGTTGTCAATAATGATCTCAGCGAATATGTGAAGTATGCTAATGCGTATTTGGCCAACGTGGTACATTATGGCATTAATCCTTCTCATTATCTGTGAAAACTCATTTCCAACAGTGCAGCAGTGAAAATGGTCGAAAAATAATTAAGTTCCAATACCCTCTGCTTTTTGCATCTTATTGGCAAGGCTCTGTGTTGCAGTCGCCGAGCGCACAATTTTTCACCTGGGTAAGAGGGAATCGTCATGCGTACCACGGATGGCCCGTATCGTGTGACAAGTCCGATTCCACTGAGATGGGGGACTCTGTGACCTACGTGCGGATTGGTAGACTCCACACCTCAGAAAATATTATACTTTTTAACATTTCTAAGGTGTTCACGTTTCATCGCGATGTTTTCCTTCACCGTTACAAATGTTTTTTTTTTTGTTATAAAACGCACGTAATACGTCAAAGGTGCGCCCAGGATCGAACCCAAGCACCCGGAGTTTAAGGCTATTTCCACTACTAAGCTATCACTGCTTTGAAGATTAATAATTAATATCAATTTGTCTGTTAATTTTAGTACATACTCGATTACATGCCTACTTATTTAATATTCTGTCTTTTGTCCTCAGAAACTCTGGTGGACATCGATTGCAGTAATTTTATTATGTGGCTTACAGACACAAGCTCGGAACATAACGTAAGTATATCTATAAAGTATTTCTAGTCGCTGCCTACTCCTATTGGAAGTAGTCGTTATTGTAACATCACGCCTGTAATCCCCTAAGGGGTAGGAGGAGTGTAGTACATCCTTATATTTCACCAGTTTCGTTATTGTGTGTTTGTATAAATTGATATCTATGAAAATCTGAGTAATTACCGTTTTATCTTACGATACGAGATTTAGTTACAACATTTTATTGCTTTGCCTCAAATTTCCATATGCGTATATATCATGTCGTATACGCGTATATGTCATGTATATATCATGTTAATAATTGTTCGGCCCCACTTGTTAACTCTAGTTACGTACTGCGTCCCAATTTCACTTTTGTTTATGTGGAGAATTGAATAAATTGAATTAGGCGACGCCGATTTGTCCTTGCTCAATTAAGTTCAATTATTTTCTATTTCGACATTATTATGATTTACGATGACTTATTTCAAGTCGTGTCAAAGTGAAAATAAACAGTAGGTACATTATAATCATTTTTGAACGAAAATAATAATTTTGCATTTCCAAAAATAGTTCGGAAAGAACAATTCTCAAAGAAACATCTTTTAATTTTCGTGTGTTACCTGTAACAAAATAAACATTGCCTAAAATTGTACAGGTATAATGTGCACTGTTTGATGCGTTTTGATGGAACGATGACGTTTTATTTGATTAACAGAGACAACGACACTTGTTCCTAGAGCCTCTGTAACCGCAAGATATTTTTTCCATCCACTGCACAACTTTTTAAGTTAAACGTGAGAAACGAGTTACGCTACAATTACAATGCCTATCGACGATCTGTCTATACTTTTAAAATAGATTAGTAACATAGTCGGTATAGATTTCATATGGATATATAATCACGATACCTCTGATATTAACGTGTTTCTTTTTAATCTGTAGGCAGATTTTAATTTTTTTTTTTTAAGTAGAAAGATATATTTTTAATGTATAACCTACAAATAAATGTATAGCGACAGTGTAAAAGAAACATCGTCAAAGGTGTCCTTTTATGTCTCTTCCGTGTCTATGAACTCTCGCGAGGGATAAAGCTCACGATACCAGCAGCTCGTATATAATCACGGACGAATTGGAAGTAGAATAATAAATCTCGTTTAAAAACAGCCAGGACGCGACCATACATCCGTTTAGCTGCCTATTGATTGACTCTATGAATAGAATTTTTATTAAAGCTTATTTTAATCTCGGAGCGTTGATCTTTTTATGAAGCGGTGGGATGTTATTACTATAAATGTGTTTATTTATGATACGGCTTTATTAATTGTAATAAATCCATTCACTTTGTAACACTACCTACCTACGAGCGGTTATGCTGCCTGCGTGACTTTTGATCCTAGATATGCAAGAAGGCCTCAAAATATCTTAAGTCTATCGTCATAGTCTGTTTAAGAGCTGACTTGATGGATTTAACACGTTACAAATTCGATTGTCTCACGAACCTCTACTAAAAATAGTATTTGATGGTACGATATTAAATGAAGTAAAAATATCAAATGATTGGTATACCAGAACTCGTGAAAAAATAGACAGATATAAATAGATGAATCCTAAAGGATCTTTATATAAGGATTTTCCGCGGCTTTGCTCTCACAAAAATTTACACAGGTGTCTAACTTCCAAACGACGAATTTCATTCAATATTTGACTGTACGTTGTCTCTGGGTCAGTTAGCCACCTTCCTATTTTATAAATACATAGATATTGATGTGATGCATACTTTACTGCACCTCTTCGAAGTGACGGAATAACACAAACATTCCATTTAACTAGGACTCGGGAGTTATTTATAAATAACATCGGGACTAACTTCTCGTTTTGTTTTCAGTTTTCTTACATAAATCTCTCTTACTCAACTGAGATCGATTCGTTTGTAAACACCTACACGTAAGTTACATAAACCGCCACCTTTCTCCCCGACGTTTCTAATTCTAACTAAATGGCCTTTTGTTTAAAACATAAATACATTATGTAACCTTTTAAACGTTATAGGGAACAATTGTGAAACTACTGTTAGGCATGACGAGGCTTGATCAGTGCATTGGATATTATTATAACGTCTAAAATGGAATAACAACAATTGGGACAATTTGACACTCGACTATCCGATTTCAAATAAGGCAATTAAATGTATGTGTTATGGTAACCGGACAGCTGATAAACATACATATGCACATATAATATAATAGGTACATATATAGATTTTTTATTATCTCCAGGACACAGAACAAATAAATGTGCTGCACACACAAATGTTTGTCCTGGGTGGGAATCGAACCCACGACCTCCGGTTTTGCAGTCAGGGTCTAACCAGTCGACCACGAGGCCAGTGGTAGAAACTATACCGCACTCGTCAAAACAGAACGCAAGAAATCTTGCAATCTGATTAGTAAAGTAGATATCAGCATTGTACTTACTATCGTGCAAAAAACTATGGGAATATATTGTTGACTTCTTCAACACGTGTATGCTTGTTAGCAACTAAAGGATTATCGCTGCCCTCGTGCTTTTTGAAATGAAGCTCATGTTGTACTGACTTATTGTTTCGTCTTAGTCTGATATTTTATGTGTTTTATTGTTATTTGTTATAATATCCTCCGTATCTAGTCATAACATAGTCGGATGGATGACCCGGTACACATCCAATGCCACTGCTGTCCATTACTAATTGGTCGGATGCTTTAAGCTGACATAAATTACTGACATGAATATTTTAATGTTGGTATTGCTGCTCATGCATTGGATCATTTGCATAAATAAATGATATCATTGGTAAGTATAATTGATGAATATTTAGTTAGATGAAGATGATTCTCTGGATTTTCTATAATAAGTAGGTAGGTAGTAGTAGGCACTATTTGTAGACATACAATGAAATTGAATAATATGTACCTTCAGGGTGTTTAGTTGAACTGACAATTTTATTCGTAGTTCGAACATTATTAGATAAAACCTACATTGCATGCAATACAATCACTAATCCTTAGGACCATTCTTACGTAATGTTTACGTTAGCGATATACCTATTAATGTGAAGAAAAAAAAATTGATTCGCTAGTAGCTTACACATTTTTTGAAAATATTTAAAAAGTTCACTATATTAAAACCTAAACTATTATCTCCAGGAACGAAGATATCCGAGACGCTATACTGTCTCTCGTGCAAATGTTTCGGGCGTCAGAGGACAAGCTGGAGCGTCACGAGTACCGGGAGAGGGCGCTGGGCGACAACCTTAAAAAAATGATTATTGGATTGGAGAAGAAACACAGGGGCCTCGAACCGCTCAAGGGCATGATCTTAAGACTGGACGAACGCATATACAACGTTGAAAATATATTCCTACGGGTATTAAAAATATTGACGTTCCTTTTTTAAAATTCAGCTCTGTCCTACATAATATCCACTCATTACACGATTATTAAATCTACAGAAAGACAAATACATGGCTGCGGCTGCATGTAATATGTACATTGCGTTATTATTGAATATATCGTACGGCAAAGATTTAAAAAAGTAAATAAAAGTACCATATTAAAGGACGTTCAATGTATGGATGATAAGCTTATAAATGATTAAATTGTGTTGTATAGTTGGGTACTGTATTCATTATTTCAAGGAAACATGCATTGGAACATTAACTGGAAATGCCGTTATGCATTGCAATGCATTGAAACCATAGAACGTGTAATAAATAGAAATTCTCTGTATCGCCACCACTTTACAATGTAGAGCAGAACGGGCGCACGCCATCTAGTGGTCGTCGCCAACAGTGTTTGGTGAATTGTTTTCTTCGTTTAAAAGAGCTTCAGTACCCGCTTAGATTTATTTCGGTAGGAAGTATCGTGTACCAATAGATTTTAAGCTGGAATTTGTTCATAGTCAATAAGTTATAGATGGATATAAGTAAAACTAATGTAATATCTAAATATATATAATTCAAAGGTGACTGACTGACTGACTGACTGACATAGTGATCTATCAAGGCACAGCTCAAACCGCTGGACTTATCGGGCTGAAATTTGGCATGCAGGTAGATGTTATGACGTAGGCATCCGCTAAGAAAGGATTTTGATCAATTCTACCCTCAAAGGGATAAATAAGGGATGAAAGTTTGTATGAAATTTTGTCGATGTTTACTTCTTAACGCGAGCGAAGCCGCGGGCAAAAGCTAGTAATTTATAAATCAGTTCGATCAACGATAACCTAGATCACATCTTTCAATAGAAGGAAGAAAAAGAGAAGGCAACAATACAGAAAACGCACGAAACGTTAGCCGATATACAAACGTCGCTGCAGTCGCTCACCGCGTACGTCACGAAAAATTTGAAGCCAGCGACGGAGACCGCGCTCGACACGAACTTGACCACAGACGATGAAATGATAAATAGGAGACTCGATGCGACGGACGCCAAGCTTGATGCGGTTAAAAAGGAGATAGAGAACCTAAAAAATTCTCTGAACAAGGTTTGTGCAAACAATTTCTCTAAATTAAAAGTAAAATTTGTCTGTATCAACAGCCATATCCGCAATCACCTACACTTTGGTAAAACTTAACCAATATGTACCTACGTTACTTGGCGTGGTAATATGGGCAATATTTTGAGTAAAATTCTACTCGCAAGCGAAATGACTTAATATATTTATTTATAGTATAATACAAAGTCGCTTTCCGCTGTCCCTATATCCCTATGTATCTTATAATCTATGAAACTTTTCTAATTTATAAAACTATCTTTAAAACTACGCAACGGATTTTCATGCGGGTTTTTTTAATGGATAGAGTGATTCGAGAGGAAGGTTTATAACTTTATACGTATAATAATACATGCGCGGGACGAAGTCGCGGGCAAAAGCTGGTTATTTTATATAATACAGTCATATAAAAATAAATATACAACTCAATATGCTCTTAAGATTGTGTAGGTTTTACTTTCAGCACAAAATCCCCTAGAAATATTATTGAACTTTTGTTATAACCGAAATACTGGGGTGCATATTCATATTCTATTTCAGTCATTCCATTGAAAATTGTGACATGTAACACAGATACCGCTATTTCAGGACGCACTCCGAGCGATGTGTCTCGAAGTGTCACCGGGCGTGAATCCACTGGAGAGGCACATTTCGGAGGCGGAGAAGTTGCTCAATAAGTACGAACTGAAACTGAACGAATACAATGGCAACGCTAGCAAGGTGCAAACGGACTTCGTGCCGCTCAGCGAAGTGTCGCTCGCTGACGAAGCATGGCACAACAAGATGACGGAAGGTAGGCTGCGAAAAAAAATATATATATTATTCTCGGCAATTCATTGGCTACAGGCAAAAAAACATTACGTAACATCACGCCTGTAATCCCCTAAGGGGTAGACAGAGGAGTGTAGTACACCCCCACATTTCACCAGTCACGTTTAAGTCCCACAATGGAATAGGTAGTGAGGCTATTGCCATGCACCGGGCACACATCCAGACTCTGAGTCACTACTAGAAATTCTAAATTAGAAAAATCCAACAATATCCAACCCGGGATTTGAACCTAGGACCTCCCGATCGGCAGTCGCGCATGCAACCGCTCGACTAACGAGGCGGTCATATTTTAACGTATGCGATATATTTGGTTAGTTTAATATTAAAGTGTGGGAGACTAAGGATAGCGTAAATACACATTAGAATTCCCACACATCGTCCTACACACAGCTCACAATGCCGACGTCAATACAGTCATTACGATTTTCGATTGGCGATCAATGGGTTGGTGTCGAAGCAATCTAATAAAAGGTAATTTTGTGAATACAATGAAAAATAATTTATTGCGGTGTTTTGAGGAAATTATCAAAATCATTGTTTACTATTGAATGGATACCAAGCAGTGAACTTAATATAGCTGTTCGATGCTATATTTGTATGTACATTCGAATAAAATGTTTTATATCTTTAATTATATTATTCTAGAGGATTCTTTAGGGCGTTATTTGATTCTTAATCATAAAGGAGTACTTTAAAGAATTAGGAGGAATACAATATAAAAAAATAGATTTGTTCTGGATATTGCATAGTCGGTAATCTGACACGTTGCATAGGTGACAGAAAAAATGCTTGATGAAATAACCGATTCTGCAAAATGTATGAATTGCTAGATCCGTTTTTTTTTTTTATTTACTGAAGGACTTTTTCGCAGAGCGACCATACCGTTCCGTAAGAAAACAACACACACATTACAACAACAACAACAATAAAAAACAACAAAATATAACAAAAACAAAAAATTAAAATTAAACTTTAGATAGAGCTAAGTGGGCTAAGTCAACCAGCAGTTTCACTTCCTCCGAAAATGGAGAAACCAACATGCTGTTGACGTAGCCCACCTGCTCAGATTTAACAAATCCAAAACAAGAAATTCTCAACGATCGATTCCAGACACATTCCATCAAAATATATCCATAGTTGTTCCACGAGTATCATGATATTACTATTAAAACTGTACTCAATTGTAATCAAAGCAAGTTAGTCGACATTATACAGGCAAATTAA
This sequence comes from Agara michaeli, assembly GCA_018245675.1. Taxonomy (NCBI): domain Eukaryota; kingdom Metazoa; phylum Arthropoda; class Insecta; order Lepidoptera; family Hesperiidae; genus Agara; species Agara michaeli. Next base: position 1,648 of record DWDX01002100.1, on the reverse strand, counting down.
TGGATTCCAGTGAAATCCATTAGTGTATTATTAATAAATTAGATCTAATTGAACATGCATATTTAAAGGATGTAAATTGTAAACCAGCGGAGGCTTTCGTTTTTGAAATATTGAAATGTATATATGAATATATGTTTATATTTTTCGTTATTAAAAACGTATTCTGAAATTATTACATATTTCTAGACAACTAATATGAACATGTAACAACATATCTCTGCAGAACACACCGATGTATACTAAATAAATTTCTCTTTCAAACATAATAAACAATGCATAGAGCCTGGACCTTTGGTGCTCTGGTTGGTGAACCTGATCGATTAGTCGGGGTTGTGGGGTCTATCCTCAAGCAGAAAATACAGGTATTTGTATGATGATAATCTCTATTTTGTGTCTAGGTATACAATCGTCTATACAGTTATGTATTTAGAAACTTGTATTTTATAATGACAGCTGTCTGGTTGTACATAGTCTAATTTGGTATCAGCTGATAAAGCGCGATAACCGTAAGTGCTTGGACAAAGACAAAAACAAAGACTTTTATTTGCACAAATATGGGTGCATATGAAAATGTTACAAGATTACTACTTCAAGCCATATTTTGTCTTTTACGGCGTACAAAATTAAGAAATAGAAGTATAGGTACGAGTTAATTATTATTACTTATGTATTATGATGAATAATATAGATATGAAAATATAACGAATAATCAGAAAAACCATAAGACTTCTAAATAGACGACCAAGTTCACGATCTGGTATATTTGGACCGAGGCCAATTGCAATTTCGCAGTACAACTTCTAACTCTTACTTTACAACGTCGATTGTGTCTGCGCGATGCAGCTATGCTCTACTATCTATTTAGTTAATTGTTACTACAGTAAAACCAATTTACATATCACTCGCTGTAATGCTAAACGGAATCGTGAGGGAACATACACGGCTTAAAGTATACAATATAAATTCTTCCACTATGAGATGAAATCCGTGTCCAGCAGTACAACAAGTTAAGACGGTAGTAAAAAATGGCAACACAGAATCTAAAGACTGGTAACTCGTCCCTTGAAAGGAACAAATTGATAATCTTTAAGGACATTTTTAATTTTGTCGTATAATTTTTCGGTACAATATTTAAACTTGGAACATCTGAGATGAATATGCAAGAGAATCGTTACGTGATACTGTCAAATGTTTTATAGAAACTTACGCCGAACGGAGGAACAAGTTGACAAACTTCACGGGGCACATTTGGGATTGCGCCAAGTGTTTTATTTCACGGAACAATTTCTGCACTTAATATACGAGTACCTACATCGGATGAATTTGCATGATAAGGCGATGTTCTATTGTACCTACGTTAACGAAGCAAATGTGGTTCAAACAATAGTTCTCGCAAACCTCCGGTCAAACAAATGTTTAACAATAACAATAACTAGGACAATTCCACACACGGCTATCTGATCTGATTCCAAACTAGGCAACTAAATGCCCGTGCTATGATAACCAGATAACCAATTAACATACGTAAATACATTTTATACAATACCTAAATATTTTATTAAACCCAGACACAACAAACAATAATTGTGCTCATCACACAAATGTTTTTCCTGGGTGGGAATTGAACGAACTACCACTGATTTTGCAG
>DWDX01002099.1:0-16127 GCA_018245675.1 Agara michaeli | reverse complement strand
GGGATTTGAACCCAGGACCTCCCGATCGGCAGTCGCGCTAGCAACCGCCCGACCAACGAGGCAGTCAAATTATTATTATATTCATAATAAAGTTATTAAAAATATTGTTTTCATTATTATGCCGTGAAACAGTAGGTAAATTCTGCAATGCAATAAGGGAATCCTTAAATCCTTATCCTTAAAGAAGACTAGTCCTGCGTAAGTATTATGAAGCCCTATTTTCATTAAATCGATTTTTATATTTGTTTTGTAAGTAACAATAAAGAGCACTGAAAGCTTTCGGTTCGTTGCGTGTACTCAAAGGGATGATTGAAAACCTGTCATATTCGCATAATTTGCTGTTTGTTTTTGTCCAAGGCCGTATATGATCTAAAGAGGGTTATTTTTCTACGTAATGTATTCCAAACAAGAGAGTAGAGACTGACAGTGTTTTTTTTCATTTCTTATACACTTACGTTTTAACAATGTACGTGCAATATTGCACTTATTTCTGCATAATGCACTTATCAATGCATTTATTCCCTCCTCACGTACTGAACACCTGCTAGAGCAAATATTGTGCCCAATCGATGGTCTAGGTAATACCAAGATATAAAATAAAGAGAGGACTTTTTGAATCAGGGTTGAAAAAAATCTGGGTCAAATAAATATCTATATTTCTCCATAATAATGGCAAACGAAAGCCGCATTATTTATTGGAAATAACAATATCTCTCAATCTCGACGTTTCGTAAATATTCTGATCAAAATAAATATATGTAACCAAAATCAAGCTCGGTACTTTTGTCCTTCTAAAGGGACAAATGTTTTTGATATGTCGTTTCCTCGTTTAGATGCCTTTTTTGTCCGCTTTGATTTCAATGCTTTTGTACACGAAAAGAAGCCAGAAAAGTCCGGATAGCACGTAGAATAGTTGGAGTATCGGTCCCAGTGGTGACACTCTGGGGAACACCAGCCTACCGACTAATATTAGAACGAAGCAGCGCATTGTCTCGTATAACGGTGCTCTTGGCGAGGCGTCCAATATCATCCCGAACACGGTGAGCGAGCTTATGATGTACGCCATTGATAGAAGTACGGTGATAGGTGACATAGCCTGAAATCACAGATACAAAAATATCGCTATACTAATGTCACGAAACAAATGAAGCCCATTTACTGTTAAATACAGGTGATGTCTAACGTCAGCTGTTACAAAGCCAATGTAGATGTAATACAGTACTCCCGCCACAGACAAAATATTCTAAACAAAATGACAAAATATCATGATATTTACACTTTTCGTTTCCATATATTACATTTATTTGAAACATTAGTATGTACACTCTGTTCTTTGACATCAAAAGATTCAATCGATAAACATCTACACAGAAAATAGGTGCGTTGCCGATACTAAGATCAAGGGAAAGTTGGCAAGATGATGAGCTCTTTGCCGAGGTAAGTCGTTTGCGGGCGCTAACAACGTCGTTACTTAGTACTTCGGAGTTTGTTATCTAAAATACCATTATTGAACTTACAAGAACTTTCTGGAATGTTCACACCTGTTTTTGTTGTGAATCACTATTACTGTGGCTTTTTCTTTTGGTCTTAAAACTGATGTACGATTTGGCCACTAACCCGTATCCCGCAATTGCTGGAAAGGAGAATGCTCAGTAGTGGGACTCAAAAGATTGCAGCCAGCACCTCAGAACTCACCAAATGACTGTAGAACAGCTGATGGAAGCCATACAGAACCAGCGCGTAGTGGCAAAGTAGATAAGCACTGCACCAGGTCGGCAGTACGGTATCGTATTTCACTCGCGTGTGAATTCCTGGCTGGAATTTAAAAGCATTATAAACGTCAACCACTATCGAAATCGAAAATTGAACAAATTGACATCACTAACGAAGAATCCGATTGAGTATCATTAACAACTAGATGTTGCTCGCGACTTCGTCCGCGTGAAATAGTGACTTTGGGCAGCATTTTAATTTTCTAGGATTCCTTGAAAGATTTGACAAATATTTTTATTTACAGCAAATATTTATACAAACTTTCATCCCCTATTTTATCCCCTTAGGGGTGGAATTTATCAAAATCCTTTCTTAGGGGATGCCTGCGTCATAATATTTACCTGCATGCCAAATTTCAGCCCGATCCGTCCAGTGGTTTGGGCTGTGCGTTGATAGATCACTATGTCAGTTAGTCACCTTTGAGTTATATATATTTAGATTACAAACGTTCCGCTCCCGAGGACAGAGACGGTGGCCTCCCACAGTCCCGCGCCGGCGGGGACACCCTCCAGATCAAAATACAAATGGCTTTAACAAATACAGACTCGGGTCCTGCTCCAGATGAAGCGCATGTATTTTCTACCTCGTACACGTTTATAGTAGGAAGTGAGCGAACAAAATCGTTTCATGTTCATCTCTAACAAAATTAACAATGTTTCGGTTATTATTATCGATCGGCAGTCACCTGTGTGCGTACGCGACATACACCTCGTGTCAGTCATCGTTACGATCTCGATCCGACCACTTCTTTTCCGAATCCCCTGGCCCTTATTTGTTTTCCCTCGTACCCACAGAATTATTTTGAATATTTTATGTAGTCGAGCGGCCTAGCTGAACCGCTGCAAACATTATTATAGCTAAGCATTATGGCCGACGTCACCATCATAAAAGAGCGCTGCTCATGGTGATCTCAGGATATACTCAGTTCTTAATTGTTTTCCAACATGAATTCTAGTAACGTTAGTAACGACTGATTCATATTCTGGAAGCTTTCGAAAGATGGACGCTGTCCGTGGACGCTGTCGTCTTATGGTAGAGTGGAGTTTTTAAATGTACACAGTGGGTATGTTTACGACGTTTTAAGGAGCTTATGAAAAAAGTATCAAACACTAAAGTACGGCAAAATCTTATACGAAAACATTTTGTATCTATACATATATATGTATAGGTATATATATTAGAATATTTGCATCTCGCCAGGTCCCTAACGGGGTAGACAGAAAACACCGAGTGCCAAATATTTATGTAAATATAGAACATAGAATTTAGTAAAGCATAATATTACTTTTTTTCTTATTTAAAAAATAAAATATTTAGTTAGGATCACCGGAGCGAACATTATCATAGTCGACTACAATAATAATTTTCATACAACATGTATTTTGGGCCATCGAGTAATTATCATAGACATCGTGACGCCTATTTCCCCGCGGCAGGGACACTGCGCGCTCGCAACGGCTCCAGTCTCTACTGACTTGTTTCGTCTATTGCACTTCTTCAAAGTGGCCGTGCTCGTCTGTTAAAGGTTTATGCTGTACTTTATGAATAGTACTCGCAGACTGTCGTCTTGTCGTCAAATAAACTAGCAAATGTAGGTAGTTCGCTTCTCGTTTCGAATCAATTAAACACGTTCTATTTAGGTGCACGGTTCGCGGCATACCGCCACTGAGCGCAGGCTCGCTCCGCCGAGTCGCCCGATATAGGTCAGCGCCCGGTACCTACTTCTCATGTCACCTCACAATTTTCCTTCCAAAAGCACATTTGTGTACATCATATAATCGAACATGCTTATAAAAGATTAATATTGACCGAGTCGTTTCTCCAATGGTTAGCGACTCTGATCGCTAAGATCTATGTACCCTACATATTTATGTATTTTAGTCGTTTACATAATAATTTGTATGTTCATAAGCTTTGCGTAGTTCGGAATTAAATTAAGTTATGTGAATTGTTCCCAGACTTTATACTACTATTACTATTAATATTGAAAGAAATTTGGCAAATACCCATTTATAACCTGTTCGTAGACACGTATAGGCACCTACTTAGTATTATGTATTCGATTCGTACCACGTATTATGATAAAATATCGCTTGTATCTCACGAACAATTTGGCCATTGCCACAACTGGTTCCAGAGACCCCATCCCCTATAAATTTTTCATCCCCGTCAAGCCCAAGAGCAGACGCGACGGGTACTAACCGCGTCACAATCATAAATCTTAACCGACCCCACCTTCCGAGAGCCGTAAATATTCGCTAAGGACCCACACATCATGTTTTGTATAAGAATTTTAACTGGATTTTCATTCTGCTAACCCGTTACCGGCTTACCGTTAAACTTACCATACATATATTTTTTTAAATTTCGCAATAAACTGTTTTAGTGTCTGATAAAATTCTCGTACGAATCCTTGTATATTTTATTTATTTATTAAACATAATAAAATAAATTTGTGTGTAAGTATATTGGAACGCGTGTACTTTTTTACTTATAATGCTTAAGGTATTTTCAACTATATATTGTAATGTGCTACCTATATAAAATCAGCTCATCCATTTCATCAAACCACAATGATATAAATGCATACTACACATACTATTCGTACGCCTTATGCACCAACATAGAAGTATGATCATTTGGTAGTTAGTGAGCCAATTCTTGCAGGTAGGTAATATTGAATAAACTCAAGGAATAAGGATTTCGAATCTCAACAAGGAATATATATTGTTGAAAACGATTAGAACATTCCTATTCAATATTTAAAAAAAATAATTTACGCAATAATATAACTAGCGTCTAACAAATCAACAAGGATCAAAACTTTACATTACAGTTGCTATGGGAACGATAATCAAGATGGCCACTTGGAAAGCTTCCCGCGCTTTCATTCTTTTCACTCTTTTCCCGCTCTATCGATTTCGGTGCGTTCTGAAATCCCTTCCTTTGTTCTTAGAAATAAATTACGGTAGAGACATTACTAATTTATAACTTCACCTCTGATAATTGTAAAGCCTATGAAAGTATACAATTTAAAAGTTGACTTTGACTGTAACGGATATTTCAATTACATATATATTTAATAATAGACAAAGAAAAATGAATAGTTACTGAATAAAAAATATTTACATTTGATGAAAAGTATAGAAGCATTTAAAAAGGCTTATCCCAGACTAACATCAGCTAGACTGCCGACCTCGACGACCTAAATAAGAATATTATGTAATGTAACTTGGCGCAATTCGGCAATCCTCCGACCTCTTTTGAGAACGTTAGCCTTTGTCACTATCGTTATTCTATTAATTTATGATATAGAGTCAAGCTTTGGATCTACAAGTTTTATGGCGTCCCCTTTTATTAAAACGCTTAGTAAATAATCATTTACCTGCACACAAATGCATTATATTAACAGATTCCTTTCGATTTCAACTTGTGTATGAGTTATGAGGCTAATTCATATTAACAAAAGTTGACGTAGATAACCATTTTCTCAAACTTCGGGTATTGCATTGCACGCCGTTTTGTTTTACATGACAGAGATTTATATAAAAGACCGTCGCTGTCTCTGCTGAGTAAAACCTACGTTCAAGGATCACAGTAAGATCAGCAGGTAAACTAATAAATATCATGGAAATTATGTAAGTCGAACTGAAACTATCCGTTCGCATCTCGGCAATTCGGAACGCATGTGGAGGTTTAGCGGCCGCCTAGAGGGAGCTCGCGCCTTCACCCAGTACCTCGCGAGCCACGGACGCGACCGCCGCGTGGAATAAGGGCGCGCCGACTACTGTACACAAATAATCCACCTTTCGATCCATTTAAACATTTTGCCAAGCGTTACCTTGAAGTTACTGACTGAAATAGTAATCGTATTAAAATATCTTATATTTCGTGAAATTAAACTGTGATGATTAGTTAACACGGACGCGATGCGGAGAGGCCGGTAAGCCGACGTTGTTTCTTTATTTTCGGCGATAATGCCAACTCGTATCGGCAACGATGCAGCAGGCCGGCGCGTGCCGAGATTCGCTCGCCGACACTAGATAATCGAACGATGGACGAGAGTCGGGGTCCCGGAAGCTTCTCGTGCGTATTATTAGTAAACAATGAATAAAATGGATTGGTTATAATGACCTTAGGTTACATTAGAAGCGAGGCAGTGTACGTGCTACGTATTTACCGTGCAGTGTTGGCGCCCAACCGGAGCTACGTCGATTGCGAGCCGATCGTCATATTAACATAGTTTTTAAAACGTATGGTACTCATATTCAAAGTCATATATATAAAAAGGAGACCCCGTACTTAATTTAGAATATGATTCATTTAAATATTCTACAAACGTACTACATATATTACATAATTCATCTCCGTTCCCTCTTAGACGGGATCGCGATTATAGTCAATACTACGATATAATGATGACTTGAGCATCGGAAATTATAAATAATTATGTATATAATCGGTGACACATTATGAATTGTAGGCCTTTTACGATGAATTACTATTTGATAGCCCAAAGAGTGGTCGGTGGGCGGCGCGGTCTCTATACTAACAAGATTACGTCGATTGAATCATTCACGACCCACCGTTAGCCACTTTATCGCGTATTCATCGCTATAATTGAGACTATTAGTCTTATAACTAAACCACAGTGAAAAATATATAATGTTATTGTAAATGTATTGTATTGTAAATATAATGTTATTGTAAATGTATTGTATGTATTGTAATAAATGTGACAATTTAATATATCTCTATATACAAACGCTACATATTCTCACGGTCTGTGATTGTCCTCGTTAATGTACGTAAACGCGCTGCCTGCGTAACCTACACAGTTTTAAATATTGTACGAAATACGAAAAGCTGAGCGAAGCGGCGCCGATAATATTTGAGTTTATTCAACATAAGCACGCGTGACTGCCGTCGCAAAGCCGAAAGGTTTTGTATACCGTGCTTAATACGGGCATAACAGTCGCGTGATCATTTTTTTTACATTTGAACGAACGTCGTGTAGCTACCGCTTGTAATATCGTACCCGATTTTAAGCCTTTGTAAATGTAATACTTGAAATAAAAATATTCACATATTTACATCGCATCACATAGAAGAAAATGGAACAATATTAGCAAACTAAGTAATGCACTTTATATTTTCCTCTGCAATAACAAATATAACAATAACACAACACAACACAACAACACAAGAATAACAATTGCTAACACGAACCTCTTTAGTGACAGATCACGTTCCAAGCCATTTTCTTCATTACGTCTCGACTCGTGATATTATTAGCAACTAAAACATTTTTATTAATCGGCTAAACTCAAAACTTTTAATTATTGTCCGGAAATATGCAAATCATCAGCCATCCATCTCCTACACAGCCGTGTGCGGTAGCTACGTAAGTATAGCGTTATGCCTGGCTGTATGAATGAAGAATCTATCTGATAACGTTTAATCTCCGTGCCGCCCGCCCGCCGGACGAGACAAATGTGCACCCTCGCCCCGCGCGCACCACCCCGCCCCCTCCGCCAGTGGCTCGTCTAAAGAGATCGGTTAATATCAATACTCGAAAATCCTGAGCTTGCAGGTCAACCCCTATGATAGGCAGGGATTCCAATCCTGGCGCGTACCTTACAGTGCTCCTAATGTTCTGTGAGGTGTGAAAGCTCAACTGTAATGTCCTTCTACCTTAAATCTCCTCAACATACCAGGAAACCCAACCGTAGAACGATAGAAGGTTTGATAATAATTAATGATAATGATGACTATCATTGTTTCGGTGAGGCCTTTTTTAGATTTTATTTATATTGTACATACAAAGTGAATGTACACATCTACAGACTAACTTTCCATAGCCGGGATACATACGCAGTCGCAGAAGAGTCCCGTGGCCAGCAGGAGACCTAAAAATATTGCAGGCAACAAGATAACTAATAATGTCTTGTAAACGAACCCCCGACCTATTATCGTCTAATTTATTTCCCCTGAAGCCTGGGCTCTCATGTCTTCCGTTGCCCTCGTCCTATGTGAGGTATGCTTTTATTAGTATTTAACCAGCGGTTGTAACTAAAATAATAATAAATGAAATTAGTCACTCGAGCTGTAGTCTGTAAAGATCCATGTCTCCAAACCGCGACAACTCACGTTCGTTTGTAACTAAATGTATTGATAACTTACGCTCTAAAGCACTCAAGTAGATTGGAAAAGATTGGAGATTTCTTCAGTATATCTTGTAGATGTAAGATGACCTAACAAGAATCTACTACAAAGCTCTCTGTTACATCAATTCTTGTACTTAGCACGAAGCTCTTGTTTTGAGTACACTCCATGCTCGTAACCGGCGCAGCCGTGTGCTACGTCGTAGCATAGCGTAGGTACGTAGAGAGCAAATACATAACGTTATTTAACACAATCGTTATTCTGCACTGTAACTACAAAGAACTCTATAGTTAAACGTATTAATTCTGAATTAAGTAATAGTACATTTAGCACTCGCTAAAAGTATTTCAAACACTAAAGGAAACTTCGCTCCGAAGGTACCAAATCACTAGAAGCACCCTGGCTTGTCGACGCGACAGACAGACCGATAGACTGTTGCATAACATAGGTCTGATGGGAAGGTACCGCGCGGGTCGTTCACCCCAATACGAGGGTCGGGCAGTCGCGGAACAACCAAGTATGAGCCTTAAACACACTAGACGTAGTTTTAAATTAAATATTACTAAACCGTCAACTAGGGGAATCTCAATTATCGCGGAATCGGTAACTGAACTTTGATAACATGCGCTGATGAGCGACTTTCGCGTGCGTTGCGTTTTTAGTTTTCTGTTTTTAAAGGGAAATAACTCAAAACGTTTGGACGGCTGTAAACACAAATGAAAATACCGTAGCTCCATCAAAAGCTAACTTCCGTTTCATCATATATTAAAACTGAAATTATGATTTGCATAAAATACATTTTAATAAAACTTGTAATGTATATAGACATACATATACATATCAATAACAGTGAATATTTTTGTATTTCGGACCCGTATTACTTTAATATAAGGTCAATTCATAGTCATAATATAGGGCAACTACGTATATATGGAATGGATATGCAGTATTACTTGGTTGGTCGCGTCCGCAGAACCGGTGCCAAATGTGGCAACACGTGAAAATACCGGGCGATAAACCACATTGCAATGCAAGGTGCGACATACATCGCACATACGAGAAGCTATGATTTACAATGGAGCAGCCGCCGGAGGGGCACAATCGTCGTTAAATCTAATTTGTTCCCTCCGACGCGTCGTCGCCTTCGCTGCCCCCTTCGTCTGCGCTCCCTTCCGCGTGTTGCATTTCGATTTTATGTCGAGCATCAAGGTAAACACTTTTTGGGGTAAACATTAAGCTTTTAACGTGCCTCGATGACAAGAAGCGAATAGATCCTTCAGGCGTACTGCATGTAACAAAACATAGATATTCATAAATCTTCACGGATTTCTTTACCCTAGACTACTCGTAAATCTCTTTATATGTAGAATACGCATAAATGTATAATGTATTATAATAACGAAAATTATTTATGAGATCCATAGAAAATCTGATGATTGAGAATTACATAACCCTTTAATGAAATACATCCAGGACAGACCGGCCACGTCCATAGCAGCTAAACAACAGTTATGATAGAACTTACGTAGGCCCGCATCGACGCCATCGTTGCGTAATATTTTATATTAGCACGAATCAATTATTATCCTACGAATATGCATTACGACTCAAAAAGAATGCAGGTATAGGATATTTTAAACAAAAAGCCATTCCATCAAAACCGTAGCACGCGTGATGCCCCGAGGAGTTAAAAGCGATGTACAGTGTGTCAGTGATTACACTGGCGTCCCGCTCGCACTTGAACTGAAAGAACAATACTTAACTTACATCTGACAGGCGAGGGAACAGGATAGTACTTAGGGAGTCAGGCGGGAGGTAAGACGACCTTGCGCGGAGTGTCCTACACACTTTATGTGGTTTAAGTTAGTGTAACACGCTGCTGAGAGATCGGTAGGTAGGGATTGGTATATGTATATATTTTTGCCCCAAAAAATGATTAATTTGTCCTTGATTATAGAATTAAATTATATGCGACTAAGATCGTATCGTAGAGTAACTTCCGGGCCATGGGCGCCAATATTTATTTTTATGCTGCTCTTGCGGTAGGCCTAACGCGCAATATGTATTTTTTTAAATAAGTGTAGGATAAGTTATAATTTTACTTTTCCAATCCGCAATAGCAGGCTGCCGCCCGCCGCGCGCCGCTCGGCCGCTACTCGTCCTTTGTTCGTCGCCCGACGGTATCGCGGCGCATTTTAACCTCGCGTTATTTACACTGTTCAATGGTTGGAAAGAATCAGCGGAGGACAATGTCGGCAGGTTCATTACTGTACTCGGCGAACCTAATCGTTTCGCGTGAGCGGCTTGCGGGTAATTGGCTATTTTTTTAAATCCTGCATACTCTATCAAATTTCCAATTATTATTTACATCGATTTTTGTTGAAATGCCTTAATGATAAATACATATATAGGAAAAATAACAACAATTTCTGAAAATATTTATTCTCATCGTGATCATTTTCATTCAGACACTGCGGACGTAAGTCCGTCTGAAACAAAGCGCCGGTCTGCATGTTAGATATAGCAGATCTATCGAAAGAATATTACCTATAAAACAAAAACTACATAATTAGTCGCTGCTCAAAATATTACATTTCATTTGCAAATATATTATCACACGACGCTACTAACGAAGTCCGCGTTCTGCGTGCAATATTAACTAAGTCCTGCTCCGCGGCTGCAGAGAACCACGTCTAGGGAGCGCTATATTTACATACATTACATACTCGCATGTCCAAGCACACGATCGGTCGACTCTCTTCTGCACCGCAATTATACTATCTTCCTTTCTCTTTGGGGCGAACTTAGATGAATATTTACCTAGACCGTTTTGCTTATCTTTATCGATATTAGCATTTACACCGGACGACCGGCGACCTCCGACGCTGACGACACAAACTATATTGTAAGGTAAAGATTTTTAGAAACTTCAAATAAAAGACAAAAACAGGCTTCACTCGGTACATTGGTCATCGCGCTTATTTCTCGAACCTACGGCCCCAGATTCAGTGTCCCGACCGGGTAACATACGTACAATATAAATGTTTCCATTCCATGAACGGGCCGTCGATCCCAAAAATTGTATCACACTAGTACGTACGTACTTAGTTGCGATCGATACGCTTTTAATTTTAACAAATGTTCGCCAACGGCCGACCACGAGCCTGTGACGTATTAATGTGTTCTTAGCAGTAATGTTATGACTGCTCGCTGCAGCGTTTATGATACAACTGAGCGTTCAGATTTAAATATTAGGAACGCAGTATTTACTGCAACGAATTTTGTAAGGTTATAAATAACAATTATTGAAAATTAATGTTAAAGCGTAGCATATCTTGACAAATATGGTCCTTCGGGAGGTCACATGCTGATGCGAGTTTATTCCTACCTAATCACAAATAAGGAACTAATATTTAAAACAAAAAAAAAAGTATGAAAGAAAAAAAATGTAGTTTAAAAGAATAAAAAGACGCGCGTTTGTTGCAATGCAAACTAAAAAGTGGAAATTATAATTATAGAAATAATAAAATATGCTAAACATCACCGGGAGTGCTGCCCATACCGGACGTATCGGGGGTTTTTCTCTCCTCTCACTCTATAATGCAACGGAAGGAGTATTAACATTAGGATGCTAGTAGTAGAGATTACGGGAGCCTGCAGGAAGTATTGCTCCGAACTGTTGCAGAAAGGTGGAAATATACAAATAATATGAGTAGACTTACGAACTGATTTATTTTTACAAGATGCAGTCTTCGTTATTCGCGTGCAAACAACGGAATATTAAAACACGATGAGTCGATGAATTCCGCTACGTACTTCAGTCCGTAAGCGTACAGAGAGCGGTTCATAATGTGAGTGCGCCGCACCCGGCGGCGGTATTGAAAGCGCAGACGATGCGGTAATGCTCCGAGCAATCGTCGCTGCGCTGAAAAACAACACGCGGGGAGGATTTCCCGGCCCCGCTTCGACGACCCGCGCGCCGTTCGTCTCACTGTGAGCGTCGTGTCTTGATCCGCTTGTCATTTCAAAACAATGAGCAGGAACCGTCTAGAGAACCTCCCCGCTGATTTGTTCACTTACCCGCCGGGAGCTTTCGAATTATTTGAACGCGAGATATACGACGCGACCGTTATGCATCGCTTGCTACGTTGAAATATAAACATACATTTCTAGTCTTTTTGATGATTAGACTAGAAAATGATTACCTATAATTCCATACATTGAAATAATACGAATACGAACTCACAGTTCCGTTACAGAGCTGTTAGCATATTTCGTTCATTCCTGAATACGAATAGTCACGTTGATATTCAGGTTTTAATCGAGCTGGCTGAATACAGGCCACAGGTAGATACTCCCGGTTCCCCCTTTAACCCCTCGGCATCAAAACACCCCGACTTCGTCTTTGTTTTTTTCAGTAAACGTTCGGGGGCGAGCGGGTTACAGAGTAAATAAAGGGTGGTTTTGTCAATACGTTATATTACCGCAATGTATAAAGACTCGTTAAAAATTAAAGGCTATTAATTTAAAAACAAAAGCTTTACTCTAGTCGGTAGGTAGGTATATCAAAAAAAAATTTAAATATGCAAATGGTTACCTAAGTAAACATTCGTCTGATGTGACGCGAGCGTGGAAATTAGAAAGTAGTGGAGTGCTGTTAACTTTTATCAACTGCATATAAGTAGCTAAAAATGTATCATATCTATCTAAAAAAAGCCAAAGTAAAATCACATTACTATCTCAATCTGAAGTCTATATAACGTAAGATAAACCTTCCGTTACCTTGAAACTCTCGGCGGGTTCTGTATCTCAACCGTCAATCAGTCATTCACGAAGGAGGATCGTCTACCGAGTTGGCTCGACTCCAGCGAGCCGCGCTGCCACCAGATAGGGAAGGTCCCCTATATGTTATTGTAACAAACGATAACAGTTATGGAAGCACTGTAACAGATTTAGGTCACGATCCGTTCGTGCTGGGATTGCTTTTCTATCTGTTTGTATCAGTCTTTAGAAAAAATGTTATAGTATTGAAATGAAAACATCTTTCCCACACGCACTATCTTGTTGATGGTAGCTTCTACACTCAACGGTGACATCACCTGCTGCTCGATGTGAAACATCTATAGCGGCGGGTCGGGCCGTCGGCGACGCGTGGCCCTGCGCAGCGACTGTGCGACTCTCTCCCCACTGAACTGGTATACCTATAGTGTATACAGTGCTGTTTATTATTTCTTAAAAAATAGTTTCTCTTATAAATATGAGATATTTCATTTTTCATCTCGCCATATTTATGTGCTGCCTTAAACTATCCTTTTATGCATAGGTATTACCTTTACGAAATAATTTCGATGTTTCACATCCGCCAGGCGTCCTGCGACGTTTCAATACTCAAGGTATATACATACGTATATAAAAAAAGAACAGAATTTTTCTTTATAAAATGAATAATATACAAAACTTCCATAACAAATGCACGAAGGCGATAAAGCGATATCTCTACAATTTCGTAAAAAAGGAATGACTAGAATATTAAATTGCTGCTTTTAAATCTATTCTATTCATTCGTGAAACATTTAATGTCGCGGTTAACTAACATTTAGACGACAATCGTCACGAAAGAGGTCCTCCAGCGTCAAAATGGGACGTACATACATTCTCACTGAGCGATAGTTATAGACGAAGAACAACGGGGGTCCGACGACGAGCCCCGAGGGAGGCCAACTCGTTTTATTCACCGTGCATATGGAATACTTCATAGTACACTTTCTCGAGGGGCGAGTTAAAGCATAATGCATTTCTTTAGCGGGAAATGTCTTTTGAAGTTCCGAGTGACGTAATTGTTAGCGAAGGACGATTGTAGGAAATGTCGTATCATGCGGGTCTACTCGTTATAGAAATACGTACCGAGAGCATAATGTATATTGTGTGGTCCTGATTAATTATAGACATAACTAGCTATTAAAATATATTGATTATTGAGACAAATCGAGGCAATGATATAACGGAGTACAATTAGTGCAGGAGATAACCTAACTTAACTATCCACATTAGGACAAACAATAATGGATCCGTGAGATAACAATTTTGTTTGGAGACGCCAACTGCATTACAGAAGTATTAGGTACCCACTGTGCAGCCATTTTTGTATCTAATAGAGACTATTACAATTTTCAAAATATATTTCATCGATAACATCGTTACAAACATTCCGTTATGAACAAAATAAAAATAATAATATTTATTTATTAAATTGTTTCATAATTATTTTTCTATAACAGTTGAAATTAAGCTCGTGAAAAAATACTGAAATAGCTGGAAATGACTGTCCGATGACTTCCACGTCGGCCCGGGAGCCGGTAAACGGAAGCGAGGTGAGACCGGCATCCGAAAGAAATATTAAATTTGTTTGTTCGGTGGTCAGGTGAGATGTGGACGACGATGGAGACCAGCGGTGCGGGCACGCGAGCGGCGCCCTGCGCCCGCGGCAAGCACTCCGCCACGCTGCTCGGTCGCTACGTGTACGTGCTGGGCGGGCGGGGGGCCGGCGGCGCCGTGCCTCTCAGGGACTTCTGGAGATATTGCTTAGGTGTGAAATTTGCTTGCTATATCTGACCGACTGTTTATACAGACCGGGTTGTCGGTCCGGTGCGGCTTGTACGGACTCCACCTATTATGGTATCGGAAGTCAGATAGACGACGAAACTCATGAACCTCGCTGCCTCCGAACTGCACTGTAACCGTCAATATATGTAGATATAAAGTACATATATAATATAGTATGGTTGTTTTCGTCGTAAGGGTTTGGTACCACTATCGGAGGATATTTGGAGTATACGTATAGGTACGTTTAGCACATTAATTTTTTGTAGTATAAAGTAAACCATAAGTGACTACAGAATTACATACTCATACATATATTGATGAAACTTCACTTGACTCATACGGAAAAGTAATATTAAACTTCATTATTCATTTGAAAAGCGATTCCGTTTTTAATTTCAATTTGATTTCCGTTTAGTTCCAAGTCTCATACAGTAAAACCATTTAATTTCAATATTTGCCACGTGAGCTTAGATAACTCATCCGTTTATAGACAAGTAAAAGGAAAAAATGGATCAAAGTTCAGTTCCATATCTCCAAGTACATCTGGCACTCCGATCCGTCCGCGACAGCAGTTCTCCGGCGACGGCGCCTCGAGAGCGCTAATTGGGTCGAGAGACGGTCACGATTGCCTCGAAGGACCTGTTAGGATTTCCAAAAACCATTCATCGAATTACGTCAGCACTCTCACAGTTCAATTTGAATAAAGGGCTTTTTTTCTTTAACTGTTAGTAAATAAAGTATAAGAAAGCAAAACATTGTAAGCTGCGCCATTGTAAGCTGTAATCGTTCCGAGGTGATCTCTGCCCGAGTCCGTATTTTTTTGCCAACTTACAAATTTAAGAACCTGAATATTTTACACGCGGTGTTCCCTTGCTCTGGCAGCTACCTACATACGAATGAAAAATCAGAACATAATTACAGTACGAAAGCTGGTTTATTAGTGACTAGCTTCGGCCCACGGTGGTATCCGCGTACATTACGATCCCGCAGAAATACCCCAATAAAAAATATCCTGTGTTAATGGAGTTTATAGACAATTTTGTAGTAGGAGTTTGTTGTAGCAGTAGTTTTGACCGATCTAGCTACGCATCGGGTTAGATACTAGGTAAATTCTAATTTTGCGTATTCGATCGATGAACGGTTGGCTATTTCATGCTCGTCTATACTACCCGTTACTCATGAGTTTAGATACGCAAATTGGAATTTTGCTTACTTTTACAGGATAATTTGATTTTCGCGTTAGAACCAAAAATGTTTCTAGGATAAAATTTACCCTATATTATATATTATATATCCCTACAGACATCTCTATCTTCCAGAGGAAGTTTTATTGTTCTTCTTCTTATTCCATTAAGAATTGTAATTCAAAAATGTTTGGATTAATAAGTCCAATAAATTTTATTCTAAATTCATTTGAATGCATTCGCTCTCTGTGACAAGTGCAGCTATGTTACCGTTGCAGCGAGCGGTCGCTGGGAGCGGCTGGAGGCGCGCGGGGAGCCGCCGCCCTCGCTGCAGGAGCACACCGCCACCGCGCACGACACCAGGCTGTACGTGTTCGGAGGGGAGGCCGGGGCGCTGTCCAA
>DWDX01002098.1:0-16134 GCA_018245675.1 Agara michaeli | reverse complement strand
AGGTTTATATGTATAATAATATATGTAGTGATACGTCGAGGTGAACTAAACACGCATTTTACGAAATTCTACCTCCATAGGGAATTGCGGGGGCGGCCGCTGGACGGAGTCCCGGGCAAAAGCTAGTACCATTATAAAGATAGCATTTTGCTCCACACTTTATATGGGGAAAGAATGTACTGAACTATTATTTATAATGAATTATACCTATTGTCTTATATATGGCGCATATATGATACTAAACCTGTCTACGCCTTTGCGTTTCCTACTACATTTTTCATAGCGACACTGCCTTTTACATTATTTGCATTGCTAATGTGTTTTTGTGTACATATATTTGTTTACGGATAATAAATAAAAAATATAAATAAATAAGGAATGAATCATTTATATTTACCGGCGCGAAGATCTTCAATGACGGCCGGTTCATTGTTATTCAGCGGAATTGCCTGAAATTTGTATAGAATAGAAATATTTTAGGTAAAAATCCTTTTCAAATACTACTTACCTACTATCATTCGCGGCTGTAAATGAGTTTGCTATGAGCATAGACAAATTTTTGGTAACGGCACAGGAGAATAATGTGTTTCCCGAGGGATAAAAAATTGTCCCAAGTTTAAAGCCTTTGTTAAATCTGTTACATTGTTGGTGTTCTATTACATTGTAGTGCGATTTTTCTTGTCTTTTGTTTTACCGCTGGGCTTCTAAAAAACTAGAAGCTTTAAGACCAAAAACACACATTTCACAGAACAATCTGAAAAATTGTGTGACGTGCAGAGCCCTCATTACGAGGTTAATTAAAAAAGGTGGATACAGACAATTTTAAAACTATTTTAAAAGCGATTTTCTACATTCTCTCTCTACATTCCTATACAACAATACTTTGAGTTGTTCATTTTTGCTTTTGATGTATCGAATACGTACCTGAGATAGTCCTAACACGAACAAGACCCCAGCAATGTGGACGAGCGCCATGCTGACGAGCTACTGACCGGTGGCAGCACATCAGTCCAATATAGATTATAATATTCTTATCGGACACCTCTGATAGATATTATATTAATTAGTTCGAGATAAACACACTTCATAAAAGAAAAGGGTTGAAAAATTTCATATCTAAATATGTATTCATTATAAGTTTTACGAATGTGCATTCATATCTGGCCTCGTGTTCGAGTGGTTGTGCACCCTGATTGGAAAACCGGAGGTCGCGCCTTCGATTCCCACCCAGGACAAACGTTCGTTTGTTCTGTATCTGGTCGTAATAAAAATGTGTAGGTACATTAAGTATTATATGGTATGTGTTATATGTAGTTTATCAGCTGTCCGGTATCATAACACAGGCATTCAATTGTCTAATTTGGAATCGGATAGCCGTGTTTGCGATTGTCCCCAGATATAAAATGTCCGTTTGTGGCATGGTTCCCAAAACACTGGGGGCCGTTTCCGCGTTGTATCGTGAGGCTAGGCCTCTGCGCGAAATAGTCGCCAAATATTATTATGATACCGAGCGAGATCAGGCCTTCTCGTGCTTTCCTACCCCACCACGATGCAGAATGAGCCTAATAAATGTGATTTCAAAACGAAACATTATTTCGGTACTGATCCCAAGTTCTCAGTGGAACTTTTATTTATGACTAGCTCTTGTCCGCGTGGAATTGTGACTTTGGGCAGCATTTTAATTTCCCGGGATACATTTATTGCAAAAGACAGTATTCCACACGGACGAAGTCGCGCGCAACAGCTAGTATAGCCTATATTGATCAGTGATAATGTAGCATTCAAATTGGAGTAATAATCTTGTAACTACTTTATATGTATGTACCCATATTTGTACAAATAAACTGCCATTTGTCTTTGCCATAAAATATGTATATTGGTAGGAAAATTTTTGGATCAGCAGGTATTAATTCATTATGTAGGTAACATGTTATCGTGAGATTAATAGATAATAAAATCAATTATATCTCCTGGTATTATGCGTTGATTTGGTGACTGGCGATAAATAATATAAAGCCGGATGTGGGATTTTTATTTTTAAATACACATGAACAGTAGGCAAACAGTTATATAAGTGTTTGTTAATAAGTTAACACGAAGAAGGTGACAGATCTAGAGGGTGACATATAAACGTTGCGTTCGGAAACCGAATATTTAATTAATTTTTTTCTTCTTTTTACAGCAACAAAAAATACACCGTTCGTTAACTCTCTGTCAAATTTCTTTCAATACAGTTTTGAAATGTTTTAACATCACTTCTGAACAACGAGAATGGAACCATAACTTTTAGCGTTCGCAAAATCAGAAAACTTTTGTAAGGCTAGGCATAGAAATATGTGACTTGAAACTGACGTTGTTAAGTAAAACCCATGCTAATTAAAATTATTTATTGTATAAATTAAAAGTACAACGCCATTACATTCTTTAGGTACAAATGATCACGAAATACCTTACTGTCTACGAATATTTCATTCATGTATTTGTCCATTTAGAAATGTATACAAGTATATAAAAATAAAAACACTTTAACAAAGTAATATTTCATATTTGTTACATTCCATATACTTACATAACGTGAAAGTCTGGTATTTAATACAAATAACACAGCTATATACAAGGTTTTTATGTATATTTGAAACATCGGGGCACGGAAGTGATTCGTCTAATTTTAGTTCGATACATTTTTACATCATTTCTTTACAGCGAATTGCATTATTTAACTGTGAAAAAGAATTTTATTTATTAATGCACATTAATATTTCCTCGCAAATTATCATGAAGGCCACAACGCCCCAGAGAACATTCTGGAAAACACGAAATATCTTGCACGCGGTAATCTTAAAAGTACTTAGGTAATAATTTGACATTACGTTTTTTTATTCAATACAATAAAAGTCTCTCTACAACTATATCACATGAAACTTCGATTCTTTTAAGTAGTTCCAACTACAAACGTTAGAATATAATTCGAGTAGCTTATTTACCTCAAAACAATGTACATATACAACACAAGTAAGTACATTATACATTCTGTTCATAGCGTTTTGATATGGTCTTGAACGTAGTAGGATAGCTTAATTTGTTTTTAGACACTTACTTACTTAAAATTCTGCACAAATATAATGCGAAATTGTAAATCGTCTGTATATTAAGTACGCAATTTAAGTTAATAATTCGTATCTACATATGTTTATTATGATCAGATTAAACTAATCGAACATTTATGTATATTTATATGTAATTGGAATGTGTATGATATTAACACGGTTAACCGTTGAATTGTTATTCAATTGTGACGAGAACGATATGTAATTATAATGTTATATTGCTACGACCGACCGAGTGTAATCATTAAAATTATATCACGTTTATGAAAAAGTATACTCAATACTCAATACTGACAACTATAACTTTATTAAGTAACCGGCTGTGCCTGCAGCTTCTCCCGCGTCATTTTATATATAAACTAGCTTTTAACCCCGGCTTCGCCCGCGTGTTCAAAATAGTAATAATGATAATAATATGAAAATAAAAAAAAGTGTAACAAAATAATTTATTTATTGAAGGAAAGCTATTTTCCCGTTTTTCCAACATTTTTCATTCCTGCTCCACTCCTATTAGTCGTATCGTGATGTTATATAGCCTATAGCCTTCCTCAAAAAATCGACTATTCAACATAAAAATAATTTTTCAATTCGAACCCGTAGTTCCTGAGATTAGCGCGTTCAAACAAACTCTTCAGCTTTATAATATTAGCGTATTACTTCTTATTACAACAGCTATCTGCCAGTGCAAGTCCTGTCAAAATCGGTCTAGCCGTCACATTTGTATGAGTTCGAAGTTTAGGCATTGCATATATGCGAGCGAGTGTCGTATATATTCGTTTCCAGTTGCAGAAGGGCGATATTTACGAAAGCGAATGTTCCATTTGATGCAACAAATCACAGGAATATATTATATACATACGAATGTATCTTACATATTCAAAATACTTAAACGACTTACATAACAATATTCCCTGTCTAAATTATTCGAAAAAATTTATTCGAATCCGATATATCCGGATCCGACCATCCGAATGTAAATACTATTTACAAGTTTGGTCACTTATAAAAAAATACTTGGCATCTCCATCAATAACAACACAATAATACAGGTTTGAAATTCTCTAAAACAATTAAGTGAAAGATTTGTTAAGTAGTTCGAACTTCGAATATCGATTAAAAATTTCGAACTTCACTTTGAGTTGCTTACATAATTACATTGAGATATTTATATGTAAATGTAAGTACATAATTATTATTATAAGTACTATTAGGTTCCCTGCCAAGTAGGAATCCTTAGTCTTTACGTACCCTCATGGTATATTATGTAAGTACAGTTATCACGGGGGTATGGTGAGGGCGGCTTCCTTCCTCGCCTGCAGGATCTTATAGTACACAACGGCGTCGTGGACTGTCGGGAACGTGTCCAGCTGCAGCTGGTCCGTCTCCAACGTGTTGTATTTCTCGATCATCTCCAACACTGGACCTGTGAAGGTGTGGCAATGTCAGTATGAAAGTGGATTACTTTTGGAATATTCCGTAATGGACATCATCATCATCTTCAACTGTACGTCCACTGGCAACTGTTAAATCATATGGCCTAAGAAAAAAAGAGGTACTCAAAAAGAGGTATTTTACAGGGTAGTCTGATTTTGATTTATTATTGGAAAGGGCATACCTCTAAGTTGGTCGGTTATAAATTTGAAAAAAATATGCAACCCTAAGGGTCGGAAATCAGGGTATGATTGGGATTTCGAAGTCGGTCCACTAACAATAAAAAAAAAATGCCTTTGCGTTTTTCGGCGGTATTATAAAAATCTTATTTTTTTATTATGTGTTGTGGAGGACGTTCAAAATATCTCACCGTTAGCCCCGGCGAGGAGCACGGCGATCCCGTTGGTCACCAGCTCCCGCTGCGCCGTCACCAAGCTCTTGATCCCCGGCGCGTCTACATAGGATAGAGCCGTCGCGTCGATTATCACGCATTGCACCTGGAAATGACACCCCGTCCAGTTGATAGAGGTCTCGGCTGTTGAAAAGGTCGCGGGTTCGATTTCCGCTAGTACGAAAATATGTGTGATAATAGCGTTTGTATATTGTGTCTATGTGCAATGAAAATATCCAGGTAACTATTATGTGGTATGATAAAGTTGATGGCTTAATTGTTGGCAGGGCTTTTTTATATTTAGAATGTACCTATTTTAACTAAAATAATTTATACTTATGCCAATTAACTAATACTTAGTTTTTAGACAATCTAACTACCTACTATGTTGCAGCATAGAAATATATCTGATCAATATATCTAGACTTATTGTTCAATAAATTTTTATAAGCCTCACTTGCGTAAGGCATATCAAAAATATGAGTAAGACTCATTTGAGTGTTCCCCTCCACGGAAATCTTTAGTAAAAGGCGAAAGATTTATACGTTTTGAAGGGAAACCAGAGTAACTAATTTTTAAGTCGCACGGATATATACGTATTCTACAAGAAATCTTAACAGCGTGATTCAGGATTACTCGTAGCGCCATCTAGTTACAAAATGTCGAACTATTGTTCATATGTCCGTCATTGATTTATTGTCTAACAAAACATTTTATGGAAAGTGGTGGTATAGCTTTAGGTTGAAAAAAACATTCTCTGAATCAAATAAAAGGTAAATTGTTTACGTTTTTTAGATAAAATAAGATCGAAAATTAAATTGAAAATAAAAACCTAATATTATGTATTATTATGTGCTGCTTTGCTTCATATTTAATATTTGAAGAATACAATAATGCGACTTTAATTAAGAAAATCTAAATATTAGGTTTAGCTAGGTATTAAACATTTATTTATAAATTCGTTCGGTAAGGATTGTAATGATGTATGCAGCTATTTTTGACTTTTTGAACAATCATCATTGGAAAAGCTAATGCACATGATCGGGACGATTAATTCTTTTAATTAATTAATTATTCGTAATAAAAATACCTATATAAGTACTATATGATATGTATATATGTATGTTTATCTGGTCCGGTAACAGATGGCTGTGTGTAGTTATTCAATCATTGTTATGATTATGCAGTGTAAGCTCACCCTATGCCCAATAGTGGGATCCCACTCGTACGTTTCGCTCTTCGTCAGGTTCTCCTCGTCGTGCGCCTCCGAGGGCTTCAGGTATCCGATTTTCCTGAACAGGGTCGCTCTGAACAGGTTCTTGCTGGCGAAGTTGAGACCGCCGCAGTAGTGGAATATCTTGATGCCCGGCAACTCCTCAGCCTGGAGAATAGTACACGAATAAAAAAACTTTGAACAACTTTTAAGGGTTTTCACTTTGTATGTATGTATAGGTAGTTAAATGATCAAAATTAATACTTAACAAATAATAGGTCAAAAATATTAAAATTCGATAAACTTGTATTACATTCTGTCTTAACTCTATTCCTGAATTCTCATAACATTTTGACAGTATTAATGTAAAAAGTTGAAGTATGGATGTGTCCACGTTAGTTTCTATATAAAATTGACATTAAGTTGAATGATTGAAGTTATTTATGGCACAACGAAGGGAAAAATGACAGATGAAATGTCAGTGATAAATTAAGACTATTATATTACGTTATAATTGAATAAACTTATAAATCATAAATGCTTTAACTGAATTGAGCTTATTCAGATTAAAAAGCTAAATAATGAATACACAGTTGTGAAATAATCTTTGTGTGTTAAAAATCGTGGCTACAGAACAATGAAGAAACTCATTGAACCGACAGTAAAATCACTACCTATCGCAATAGTTCTAAACAACCTTAAAATATTCATCAAAAACGCCAAATCGAATTGAAGATTTAAACACTTCGACAAACATTACGAATGAGAATGAAATTGAACGTAAATAACATATGGGATTGCGAATTAAAGTGCTTTCGGTTTGAAGGAAGGAGACTTCAAGTTTTCGACTGAGCCAATGTTAATTGAAGGCTTTGAAGGACATATATCGCACGTCAAATGAGCTTAATGAAGCCACTGGGAGACAAACGTTATAGATGTCCTCGAAGCTACGAATTAGGGATACTCAATGTAATGAGGTGGTGGCTATTTGTATTATTCGGTATATTATCAATGTACACTGTTCTGTATTTCATTCTTACGGCCAGAAGCGACCACGAAATGGATATCATTAGTCGTGGAGTGCTTCCATCGCAGAATGCGTATTAAAACGCCAATAAACATCTTTAGTATCAATGTTTAGTGTCGCAGCGCGGAGTAAGCATGTTTAGTCTTGAAACAGTCAATTTAAATTATTTGTGTATTGATTCTATTAAAAATAGATGAAAATAAAAATGAAATTGCTTGTAGATAAATGATTTCTTTTATTTATATGTCATTTTGTTCATCTTTTATGAGCCAATGTAAACAGTACATATGTATTACTATTACAATGAATGATATATGAAAAAAATTAACATTGAATAGATAATTTTGATAGATGTAGACAATTTAATTATAATATATTGTTTGTAAAATATGCTCAAATATTTTAATTGAGCCTTTGTAAAACAAAATCGTAATAGTTCCCTTTTGATATAAAAAAAATAATATCTTACAAATGAATGGAATAGAAAAAAAATTGCTCATTGTAAAACTTATGCTAAATAAATAAATATATATGTATTGTCGTACTTACAGCTCTGTAACGCTTTGTGTCCAAATACAGGTCTGTGTCGAGGACACGTCCCAACAGACACGTGTACGGCTTCTGCGAGCGGCAGAACAGTGCGCCCACGCTCGCCAGCAGACCGGCTCCAAGACTGAGCAAAATAAATCAGTTTCTTGTGTGAGGTCTATGGAACTAGCTTTGGGGGAGAAAGAAAGAAATACAGAAAGGAACAGAGTAGTTATTGCATAGTGATGATCGTAACTGAGTTCACTTGTACATATTTGAATAATAACCGGTTTCAATGAGTTAATCGCCCCCCTTTGCCTCCCACTCCGACCAACCTATCCTAACCTAGCTGCAATATCCTTGCTCTTAGATTAGAGAGGGGGGGAGTTTAGTGGATGGAAATCCCATTTGCCTCAAACTCCACCCAGGGGTCAGCGGGCATCTTTCTAAGATTTCTTTCTCGTCAAAAACAACTGGGTTGTAAGTGACACTCACCCGATGTCGATGTTCACCAGCAACGTCACCAAGAACGTGACGAGCCACACGACGGCGTCCAGTTTACTGAGCCGCCAGAACCTGATAGAATACCATCACCATCAGCCAGTACTCCCATTTCTGGATATAGGCATAATCCAAAGAGCGCCAACGCCAACTTAATAAATGCAACAAATCTTTAAAAAGGAACCAACTCTTAGGCCACAGTTTACGCCTCTGTAGGAGTCAGGGCTTTGAATATATGCATGTCCTCAATTATGGCTAATTTTTTTTTTTTTGACCTTTCCATTGCTACACTGCTGGACCGGGTCTCCTTTCACAGTCGGAAGCTTTTAGGCCATAGACCACTCTGGCCAAGTGCGGACTGGTATACTCCACACACCTCGGACAATATTATGCACTTTATAAAATCTCTAAGGTGTGCAGGTTTCCTCGCGATGTTTTCCTTCACCGTTATAGCAAGTTATCAGATCTTGATTATAAAACGTACGCAATAAGTTCGAGGTGCCAGGATCGAACCCAGTTCCCCGAAGTACTCACTTGGCGAGCTCCTTGACCTGCATGAACATGCCCTTGAGCGAGACCACGATGATGGAGGCGAGCACGCAGCGCGGCAGCAGCTCGAAGAACGGCCCGATCCAGAGCAGCACGCACAGCACCAGCGCCGCGCTCACCACGGACGTGAGGCCCGTCTTGCTGCCCGCCTGTACCGTATATACAGGGTGTGGGGAAACTGTGCTAGTATGTTATGCAGGATGCGAACTTGATTCAAAGATTTTTTAGGTATTTCCTATTCGATTAGGACGTGTTTTCCTGTGAAAGTTCGATATAATGCAGCGAAAAAGAGTAGCCTATGTCACTCTCCAGCCATTCAACTATCTCCACATCGAAAATCACATCGATCCGTTGCGCCGTTTTGACGTGAAAGAAGGACAAACAAACACGCTTACCCATTTATATTAGTAGTACGGATTGAATTTGTCACACACCTGATATTGTATGTACGATCTGGAGAGACTCGCGCAAAGCGGCGCGCAACAGAAGAACGAACCGAAGAGGTTGCTCGCGCCCTGAAGAATACAAAAAAAAATACTATATGCAGTAAAGGAATCAAAGGAAAATCGTTGTTTGGTTTTATTTAACTCTTTTTTTTATGAAATTGACCTAGATAACCTTAAGCGGTCTCCGTCGCCTACGGCCACTTGCAACAACCGAGGAGTCGCAGCGTATTTTACCACGTTTTTAGCTTCACCTGCATCCGGGTATGCAACGGAATGTACAAACACGACTTTTGCCCACTTTGAACGGTCAGATTGATTCAAAATTTTGAACGATTATCAATAAACGATGACAGTGGACGATTTTAATAATTATCTCCCATTCTCCTCAACGGGATCGTCAGGATTAATGAGTCCCTTTTCAAAGACCGGCGCTCACCAGCGCCAGCAGTTCCTGGTTGGCGTCGATCTCGTACTTCTCCTTGGACGCGAAGATGAGCGCCATGGACATGGAGATGGTGTACGTCACCATGGTGATGGTGAAGGCGTCCAGCGCGATGGCCGGCAGGAGCTCTATGGGCGGTGTTTCCGGAACCGGCAGCCTGAGGGTAGACGGATATTTTCTTTTCAACAGATTTATCAATCGACTGCTGCTTCACTGAGTCACGTGAAATATTTGTGTTTTTAACATAAATATGTATTTAGAGTTTGGATGTAAAATCCTTACTAATATTATTAACGTGAAAGTATATTTGTTTGTTTGTCCTTCTTTCACGTGAAAACGGCGCAACGGATCGATGTGAATTTTAGTATGGAGACAGTTGAAGGGCTGGAGAGTTACGTAGGTTACTCTTTTTTTGAGGAAAAATGTAGAATTTTGTAAAGAAAACACGTTTTAATCTAATTAGCATTATAGATATAGCGTTACAGGCGCAATAACGGCGTAGCAGTTATCTGGATATGTATTATATTGAAATGGGTATATGTATGTAGTGTCTCAGCTCAACTAACCATGTGTGAAGAGTCTTTAGAGAATCTAGAGGGAGACAGAGAGAGTCTTTAGAGAATCTAGAGGGAGACAGAGAGAGTCTTTAGATAATATAGAGAGAGACAGAGAGAGTCTTTAGAAAATCTAGAGAGAAACAGAGTCTTTAAAGAATCTAGAGAGAGTGAAAGTCTTTAAAGAATCTAGAGAGAGACAGAGAAAGTTTTTAGAGAATCTAGAGAGAGAGACAGAGAGTCTTTAGGGAATCATTATTACTACTATCGGAAGTCCTTTATTGTTGCTCTTACCCCGTCGGTATATTCCCAACGAGAGATATACCGAATTGTTCCTTCAACCCCCAAAACCTCGACACCAGAGTACCTATGACGATCGCCAACAGCTCTATTGGCACTGGCACCCGGCTCCGCTTGCTTACCCACGGCTGGAGAACAAACACACTACCTGTATCTTTTTTGGTTGATTTATTTTGATATAGGGATTATAAATTATATTATTATTATTACGAACAATTCTAATAAAAATAAACACTTTAAAAAGCCAATTTGAATTATAATTCGTTTTCTCTGATTAAAAGCGGTTCCTAACGAATTTAAATAATGATCTCCCCAAATTATTTCAGTGTGGAGCACTTATATAATTTCATTAAAGGACTAAACCTAACGGACCTAAAGGACCTAAGAAATCTTAACTAAGGTGCCCTTAGATCATATAATTAAGGGACCCCTAGGCAATTTAATTGAGGTCCCCCTAGACAATTTAATTGAGGTCCCCCTAGACAATTTAATTGAGGTCCCCTAGACAATTTAATCGAGGTCCCCCTAGACAATTTAATTGAGGTCCCCCTAGACAATTTAATTGAGGTCCCCCTAGACCATTTAATTGAGGTCCCCCTAGACAATTTAATCGAGGTCCCCTAGACAATTTAATCGAGGTCCCCCTAGACAATTTAATCAAGGGGTCCCTATATAATTTAGTTAGGGGCCTCTATAGAGGAGTTCTCTAAACTGACTCACCTTGATTATTTCATTATTAAAAGCTATCAGCGAACACGCTATCACAGATATGGTGAAGGCAACCCAATTCAGGTTCGGGACATTCTTAATAACTTCTATTACTGTCTGAAAATAAAAAAAAAGTTTTATATGATGTCCATAGATAACTAATTTTAGATTGCAGTGGAGGCCCTTCATATGGCCCTTTAAAAGGCCTATTGAATTCATGAATGCTTTTATAAGACTGACCAACCTTAGCTTGAACCTAACTCAGGTTAACCTATCCTTTGGTATACAAATACAATATGGATTGTCACTTCAATAAATGAATAGATTTTAAGTAGTAATAGTTATCTAGGTCATGCATATGTATATAGGCCAGCTAGCATTTAAAATTGTGACACACGGATTCATTAAAAAACTTAATTTCATCAATGACATAGTATAAAAAAATACTTAGTATAAAAAAATACGATTGTTATCCACATCAAAAAGCCTTATTCAAAAACAATAAGAAATACGAATTGAAAAATAAAAATTGGAAACATTGTAAAGGATTTAAACGAATTAAAAGTACCCACGAATATGACTTTGTAGTTGGTTCCGACTTTAGTTATCTTCACGCCGATCAGGTCCTTCAGCTGGGACGCGAGCACGTGGAACGACGCGGCCGTCGTGAAGCCCGACACGAGGGGCTCCGAGAGCAGCGTCGACACCGCACCCAGGCGGAGCACCCACATTATCACCTGCAACATTTGACACGCCTCCATATAACTGGACACCCGGCTACCAGGCTACCCTGAAGATGTAGTTTCTGCCACCTCAATTAATGCCTTTAAAAGTATACTAGGCAACTTTCTGAGCTAACAAAAACTGCATCTACTTAAATGAATAAAGTATGAGAAAAGTGGAATATTCCACATTGAATGACATGGATACGTCACCTTTAAGCTGCTTGTTTACCTAAAAAATAATAATAATGCAATGTTACATATTTATTTGATACTTTAATTGTTCTACTGCTGGATAAGTGTCTCCTCGAGTCAGAAGGTGTGAAGCCTCGGAAGCCTGGGAAGCTGGCCAAGGGCGGGTTGGCAGATTGTGGAATCGTGACGACGCCATACGCCATAAAGTTCACTGACGTGTGTGAACACGTCAGTGAACTTTATGGCGTACTTTAAGAAAATCTGCACTTTCCTCACAATGGGGCAACATTGGCCAATATCTACCGAGACAATTATCATTTCAGGTCATTAAAGTCCACTGCCGGAAGGTTTGATTTGATCAATTTGATCATGTTCCCTTCGCATATAAGTGTTTGTTAAGTTTATTTTTTGAGGAGAAGCTATTTAAAGTCTACTTTAAAAAATGTGTTATTGACAGCACTCACTTGCATAATACCCACGGTAAGAGAAACTACACTGAGTACTTCCAGTGGGGTGTAGACTGGCGCGCTGAGGGCTGCATCTGGAAATGCAATTCACTCAACATTAGATGTATATTATAATTCATAATTATCTACTTCTACCTCATCTAGAAAAGCATTAGTATAGATCGATTTTTTATGTTATCAGTAAAATTACCCAGTTATTTCATTTCCATTTTTTATAATTATCTGTGGTATAAAACAGTACCATAATACTTTGGACATTTGCAAATAACTGACAACAGTTACTAAACAGTATGTTTCGATATTCAAACGTTGACAGGTGACAGCTGTCATTAAAACCGTTATACATTGGAAACTTGACGCATCAGAAACGTTTCGCTAGCAGACATTCAAAAGATTGCACAGTTTTTAGAAACTTAATAGCATACAAACTATTGGTGTTAAAACAAAAATTGCAATATGATTTTACTTTCATTACTAACCTATGGGTGTGACCGTCGCGTTAACAGAATTAACGACATCTGGATGACTTGCGTGTTGTGTTACTACCTGCGGAATTCATTAATAACGTTGTACAAAATATATGTTTGCCAATTCACGTAGTTTTGGAATTACAAGGCTCATTGTTAGAAGCCTACAAACCTACAATGAGCAGTTCATTAGATAATTGTTTATTGATTTAGACTACCTATACCATAAATTAAGCACGAGTCTTCAAGTGTGCTTGTGTATGTTATAATAATACTATTAGACTTAATATGCTTATCTCAACCTACTACTAAAACTGAATATTGTCATTTTTGAACACACTTTGATAAAAAGAATACTGCAGTTCTTGACACATATTTGCATCAACGAGATAATCGTTAATAAGTATTTAGTAGCAAGGTCAATGTGCGTAATAAAATAATTGCGGAGTGTCTCAGGGTAACATTCTTGGCCCTCAGTTTTTAACACTTTGTAAGATGCTTTTGACGTAACGGTTTTAGGTTAAGATTAAATGTCTTTCAAAAGAATAAATGTAAAAAATTAAAATATAAAATAGTAGGTCTCAAGACAACCTCCATTATCTATTCAATCAACTTCTGGAAGTTTATGTTGTGTGTATCCATGGCACTTATGTCACAGGGAATTCTAGTATGGGAGTTGAGTTTGACACGTTATTAATGACTACAATAGGTTACCTTTCCAGCCATGAGACAGCCAACAGCAAAAGTCCCCATGGACACATGGGGTGATGTACCGAATATAACGTACACCAGCACTGGGAAGAACGCCATGTACAGGCCTACAATGGGCGGTACTTCGGCCAAAAGAGCGTAAGCCATACCTGGTGAGAATGGAATAAATATAACTCATGTTGCACTTACAATATTTGTTTGCAAGAATTAACAAGGAAAGTGCTCTTAAGTGCTTTTGAGATCTGAAAGATATCTAACAGAAACTGCGTCACCAATGTGATATGATCCTTGCGTTGCGTCCAAAAGCTTAACGCTGGTGTAAAATACGTAGCACTAGCGTGAAGAAGCAATAGAAAACTTCCGTACAGTACAGAAGTGTGTGATGAATGGTTAAAGATAAAATCATATCAGTTTTTTTTCATAGCTGTAAAATGTTGAAAGTTTGGACGAGACATTTCGTAGGAGAATGTTAAAAATAACACAATTTTCAAACCTTGTGGTATATGCATGACGGCGGTGGTGGCGCCTGCAACAACATCGCCAACCAAGTTCTGCTTCAGGTTGTAGCGTGGCAGCCATCGTATTATAGGCAATGAGTTCAGGATGCATTCTCCGAAGCCGCAGTTCTGAACCATCCTTTTGCAACGGTAAGCCACTGAAAAGTAAGAACGTGGGCCATAAGTTATATTTGGAAAGAGGGTAGAGTAAGAAAATAGCAGGTTATGAAACCTCCATACGTTGGTCTTAATACTATATCTACAGATATAAATAAAATTGAAGTGTCTGTCTGTGATTTAAAAATAAATGTGTCTTCTCAAATGTTTATAGTTATTTACAAGATAATAAGCCGCAAACGGCCTTTTAAAATTTCTGTCCGTCTATCAGTCTGTCTATCAGTCTGTCTTTCTGTTTGTCGTAGCTAATCTCTGGAATGGCTGAACCCATTTTAACGGGACTTTTGCTGGAAGATAGAGGAGGTTATAGGGCAACATATTTCTTTTTATCTCGAAATTCCCACAGGGTCCAGATTTATACGGGTAATAAGGCGGGGTGCAGCTAGTTCATATAATAATAATTTACGCCTAAGACAGGAAAAAAAATGCACTAATTTATTTTTAGTCACTCACATGGCTTCTTCGGCACTTGGTAATCGGCGTCCTTGTTGAGGGCATCCTGCTGGTACACTCGTCTGATCACGTTGAACTGCTGGCTCGGTCTGGATGAGAGCCTGCAATGAGAAAAGTGCCGGTTATACTTTTGCTGGAAGCTGTTTAACTCTGCTATGTTGCAATTGCCAGATAAGTGAAGAGGATTTGGGTCTAGAAGGATTAACATTGTAAGTGGCCGTAGAAGAAAAAATACCACTCCAATATGTTATGGAAGTTTTTCGAAAATAAATATATCCTGGAAAATAGGCTGGCTGACGGCAAGTGGTCACAACAGCAATGGACACACGAAAGCCGTGGAGTTACTAGTAGGGCCGAGTGTTGTGACATCCTTTGAAATCGGCATAGGTCCAGCGGTGGAGGCAAAGAGACTGATAGAATGATGACATATATTTATGTAGTTCCTAAGCTGTCTGGTCACCATGGTACAAACTCTGCGAATTCCAAACTCTTACCATCGTGTGTTGTTCTACTACGAGTATGTACAATCAATGTGTAATTATAATAGGACATAATATTTTCTCCGTATGAACTGTAACTTTGCCAAATTTTACGTTGGGGCTGCGCTTTTACGTTTACGTTTACGTTGTGATTATAATGGGTTACTAAATGATCCTTCCTTTATTAGTATATGCCAGTACTTGCCATTCTGTTTCACTGTCAGTATCCTCCTGCAATAACGGTGCGTGCTCACTGTCCGGATTCCTACTGCGGAAATCTTTATCGAATATTAGAAATGTCTTTTTCATGCGCATTTTTAATTTAAATTTCGACTACTCTTAACTAATATTGTTTATTTCTTACTTTCACTTTGCAAATTGAAACAAATGCGTATAGCTTATAAAAAGTAGTTATTTGTTGTACGTTTTCTGTATTTATTACAGATATTATTATATATTTATTGTATTTTCTTTTTGAACACAGCGAATCAGTTCAAAACAACAAAAACACAGAGAACAACAAAAATCCCGATAAAACGCGATCGCAATCCTAACGCTGCCTGAACGTTACAACGATAAAACGAAAGACACGATCTAGATATCGCCATAAAGCGATTTTAAACACATAACCCATTAACCGCACATTAATTTAACAGTAATATTATCGATACATCTCTACGTCGATTGTACGTTGGACGGAGATCGAACTGAGAGGTCGTAAAGATAACGAAACGACGTGGTTGAACGATCAGCTGTTGTAAACACGGCG
>DWDX01002097.1:0-16134 GCA_018245675.1 Agara michaeli | reverse complement strand
CACCTGAATTCCAACATAAGAAAATATATATGAGCAAGGCAGGTACATCACGCTAATAAACAAAATGCTTTATCAAACTGATATTCGAATAAAATATTGACAAAGAAAATTCTAGATGTAAAGCAACAAGCAGAAACTGTTTTTAAAGATAATTTTGACGATAGTATTGGAGAATTTTAAATTATAATACTTATCTACGAGCTGTTTCAGTCATTTGATGTTGATTATGACAATTAATATTTACTTAATGATTATAATATGTATATATTACGTACATACCTTAAGAATTTTCATGGGCTCATAGTCAGGATTCGTAATGAATCTCTTGAGCTTTTTGATCATATCCTCGGTGATAGACTCCTTGTCAAATTTCATGAGGGAATCTAAGAAAGCCGTCGGATCCGTCAGCATGGCGGAACCTGGCTTCCAGTAGTTCAGAACCTTCTCGCCGAATGAGGCTCCTTGTTCCTATATGAACACAATTATCAAACCAGTATCTTTTACCGCATTATCATTAACTCGTAGCATACATATAGAATGCATATGCACACATGAAAGTATAGATCCTCGAAACCTATATTGTTTGAGACGTCTATGATCAACAGCACTTTTATCGAAGTCGGATAGGAATCCGAATTCACTATCTCTTTATTCGAATTCAACAATGACAAAGACAAAACATGTTTTGTACAAATGTACCGACACATTTAAAATTTTGACAGAATTGCTTAGATCTATCCATATTCTACTATTAATAGTGTACAAGTACAATGAACTGTAATTAGATAAACATATCAACGCACCTTCACCGGTTTGATATCAAATACAACACACAACGATTCAATGACCAACACGACACCGGCTGGCGGCTTCTTCATTGCCTTCACCTCCACCACGTCGTTACGATTTAGCTCTTGCAAAGCTTTTTCGGCGGCACGCAGCGCTGGCATTGCTTCGTCTTTAACAGAATATAAAATATTACTTAGTTTCCTTTTTAGTGTAACCTGACTCTCCGATTGTCAATACACACCTAAATCTCTTTGTGCATCTTCGGCCATGGCAGTCGTTTCCTTAGCCATTTTTTCAGCAACAGCTTGTTCTTTTTCTACTTTAATTCTAGCTTCTTCCGCTATTGCCTACGAAAACCAACATTCAATTACATTTTATTGTTTGCTAATCAATAATTTCAATTCATTGCAATATTTAATGATATCATATCACATAATACCGTGTCGATGGCGATCTTATCAATGACTTTCCTCGTCTCTTCCGCAGCCTTTTCCATCAACGGCTTAAGCTCAGCCAATTCTATTTGCAACTGCTTCACCTCTACTTCAGTCTGGTTTAGTTTGTTTAGACCTTTAGATATCCATATTTCATATTGTGAAGATTGTTATATAAGATTATTTAGCTATCTAGATTAATGATAACTAAGTAAATTCTACTGACGTAGTAAAAATATAGGTCCACTCTTTTCACTGAATTACTGTTTATATTATATATTGTCTGATTACAGCAGATACCTGTATATACTGTTTTATATATCTAAGGAGTATAAATGGCTTAAATAAAATTTGTATTTAACGCAGAGATCTCAAGCTCACCGGTTTTAAGAGCATTAGACTCGTTCTGCACCGCCTTTTGTTTCTTCTTGAACATTTCGGCGTAAGCTCCCAACATCTCCATGTAAGACATCGGCGTCACATAGTTGAGGCGGTTCAGCTCCGCTAGGAACCTAGTACTCGCATCCACAACACTTTGGTGGGCAAAACAGCATACCGACTGATAATACAAAGATAAAGCTTTTCATAAGAACAATTGAATTTACGACGACAAAACCTCCGAGGGCCAACTATTTTCAGAAAATATACAAGGGTTTTATTGAATAAAAATGTGGGCGTGTTGATCTGCCACGTTGCTTAGGGGTAAGTTGGTATTTCTTCATTATCTATAGATCTACATAGATATATCTACATATTTTTAGGACTTAAAGAGGACTTTTTCAGGATTTAGGACATATTCTGAAGATCTTGGTTATGATTTAGTATCAACAATTATCGCATTCTAACGCTTTCATAATAACCCATTCAGATAGTTAAAAGTGTACTACTAAAATATAAATAATTGTCAGGATATTTTTGATAGATATTATACAAAATATCCTACCCAAAATATACTCAACGCCAGCCGTAATAAAACGTCTCATACTCACGACCATAGAATCAATTATCTCATCCGTGGTCACCAGTTCGTACATGTTGTGGAAAAAGTGATTTGCAACCGATTCCAAAGCGGACTTTGGCCACTCACTAAACCAGTCAATGGTGCAGCAGTTCACGAGGGAAGGAAACTGGCGGAGGCGAGCACGAAATAGCTAAAAGATATATTTGTAATTTGAACCAGACTTCATCATTTGATTATCTTTTGAGTTTCGCAGTATTAAAGGTTTTATTCATAGGTCAATTCAATTTTAGTAACTGGTATGCTTGTAAAATTAATAGCTACATTTTTTTTTAAAGGTCATGTAAAAAATTGTCTTCGTCTTTACTATTCTGGAGATATATGATACATGCATACGGTTTTCAATTTCTTCGCAGGTGCTTAGTTTTCAATGACAATGACAATTTTATTTCTTTTGAATCGCAACGGATCGGGAAAAGAAGAAACACTGGTCGCATTTTATTGGATACTAGTTTATATAAATGGAATGCGAAAACGCCCTACTTATCACAATCCATGTCACCCACCTCACCGACAGGACTCATAACGATGACGATGTGGAGATTGCTCCTCACACGGCGCTGGTAGCACGCGAACAAGTTGGTCTTCGTTGCGGGGAGGTTCATTTCCATCACCGCGTGCCGCACCGCCATGTAAATCTTATCAAAGTCCTCCGCCTCGTAAATGTTTGGCACATCGCCCGAACTCAAAATATTGTTAAGGTCTTCAAGAAATGATTCCATTTTTATCTAGGGAATGTGTCGATTCACACGTTCAGTCTTTGAAATTACAACTCTCTTGTTCTATTTACCAAATTAAACCAAATTTTTATTTATACGAATTCATATTATTACCATTTAATTAACTATCAATTCCTACAATTCAATTCTTTATAATTTAAGACATATCTTATACTTATACCTAATTTGAAGCTGCACAAATACTAGCAATATTTTATCGTTATCAGAATTTTAATTAACCTGAGCGTCAGAAAATAAGAAGACAATTCCGCGATTATCTGCACCGGCCTTAATCATCGTCTGCTTGAGATCATCGCGCCACTCCGTCTGCCCGTACGCCTTTGTGATTTCTATTTGAATGCACGTTAACTCGGCCATATTCGCAGCCAAACGAGAAAGAGACTGGCGACCTGGAATCGTTACGTTACGTTTTCTCCTCTAGAAAATGACACTATTGAAAGCTGCATAAAAATGTTAGCAATAGTATCGCTATCATCAAACGCCAGGACCGTGGCAAGAAAAAAACCTTAAATGCGTAAGATAATTTGCAAATTTAATTTACCGGAACCGCCCATGCCAAGTAAAAGAGCATTGGCCATAGGTTGACGCATTATACGTGAAACGCGGCACAGATGAGCGACGGCATCCTCAAACAAAACCAAGTCGAGCGGTGCGGTCGACGACAGATTGTAGTCCTCCAGATAGTGAGCCAGCACGTCGTCCATCTGCACGAAAAGGATTTCCAACAGATTTTTAAATTTTCTGATAAAGTTATAGAGCATTCGTGACTCTCCGACTTTCAGTTAGCTGTAATAATAACAATAAAGTCACCTCATCCTTATCGGTAATTTCCAAATATTTCTTGTCATCAGCACCGATGTCCATGAAATCCCCAAACAGCATCAGTCGTCCGGCGAGCACATCTTCGGCTTTCTTACCAAACTCTGTCCTTACCTTTTTATTCATCAATCTAGAAATAATAAAGCTATGAGGACTATGTCTTAATTACCGCTACCTGAACAGTATTACACATGCTGTAACACAATGAAATTTAAAATGTAAAAATAAGAACGTACCTACATGGTCTTCAGGACGTTCTAAACTAATTCTTTGAACAGAAACATGCCTGCAAAGTGCTTCGAGAAAATCCTTGTTCCTATAGTACACTTGCCACTAAGGTGTTATATGACTCAGATAAATGTTCATGATCTTGATACGAATAGTAATTCACATCTGTTTACTATTCATTGGTGAAACAAATATGAGGTTTCGTGTAACTTACTTGACAAACCACTGCCGATCTTCGTCGTTCACAAGTCTGTCTTGATACACGCGCTGGTGTTCGTGGTACCACAGCCTTATGACATCGTTTTCCTCCTAATCATAACACGATACATAGCATGAGGAAAATGAAATGAAAAAAATATATCTATTATCACACAGTTAAAACACGACGAACTACTAAATGTCGCCGAAGTGCCTGAAAAAAGCCAGAGCTGTTTAGTAATTCTAATAGTATTTCTTCAACTTGTATGCCTTAAAGGCAAAGTATGGATTCAACTAATAATTCTACCATACCCTGAAGGGCGCACGAAGAAGATCAATGACGATAAAAATGTATGACTTTCATTAAGTGTACGTAATGTTCTTTATAAAGAAAAATACAATTTGCATTTTAATTTTCATTCACCTTAACGGCAGTCGGGTCCATCATGAGTATACCCTGGAAGACTTTGCTTAAATCCCGTAAGTTGAAGGTGTAATGTGATTTAGTTGGCGTGGGCAGCAGTTCTTCGACGAGAGAGTTGAAGATCTCTATCGAGCCCTTAAGGAACGGTTGTTCACGTATCGTTACATTGTGGAAATTCCTCGTCCAGGAGCCAAGGATGACAGCAAAGATACCATACTGAAAGAAACTACATCTTCAACTCTTGTCGTTCCATTGTGTGAAGAGAAGTTCTCTATCAATATCTTGAAATAACATACACACGATCATCTGATACAAAACTAGGTAGGTGAAGGATGTTATGGGTTTTTTCAAAGTGTCACCTTGCTGGCATACTCCATCTCCGTGAAGGAAATATAGTGGAAATGTCTCATTAGGCGCATCGTGACCGGGTTCCTGCCACCGCCCGGAGGCCCCATCGCCGCGACGATTCCAACGTCCACTAAGGTACGGAAGTCACCGATACTTGTCCTATCGTACCAACCTGGCAAATTATAAAAATATTTTTGGCAAAGGGAAATCATATCTATCATAGATCATTGACACTACATTCCTTTATCTCTCAAATCGTCCCAAATGCCTTCTAAAAAGTTTAACTGAATGTGTCTATGTTGGCTAACTAATGCTCCTGTTCTGCTACACACTAAACAGGACCGTAGCCGACGTTGGCAACAATAGAGGTACACCGTAATAAAACTACAAGTGATTTAATTTCTCCATTGTACCGGAAAAGTCCATAAACTGTCGCAATAGTTCAATCGGCGGTTGAGCGCCGTACACTTCCAGCGCGGGCATGTTGAGGTCGTCAATGAAGAACACTTGTCGTTTTGTCGGCGGCGGGCCAAACACGCCCCGTCTGCGTCGCTCCAGCTTCGAGTCTATGACGTCCTAGAGCGATGGAACAATTTTCAAATTCAAGTGCATTGTCCCGTTATCATAAAGCCCATCGACCAATGGCTTACGCATCTTAGAAACCAGTAGTAGTCGATTTTTTTTTTATTTCGAGATAATTGGAAATCAACAAGAAAATAGCTAAATTTGCTTATGAAACCAAGCTTATCATTTTAAAGTTGTTTTTATAAAGAAAGAAGCAGAGATGGACTTCCATAGTGACCTCCATTTAGGTAGGGGTTATACCTGCGTTTGATTAGCAGAGGTCCTGGCAGAGAAAACGATAAACTCGCAAATGAACTTTTTGTGCAGTCCTCGAGACAGTTTGGACGTGATGGTGACCGTCTTGCCGGTGCCGGTGGGACCCACGCAGATCACGTGGTTGTAGTTAAGGATCTTGTAGCCGAGGAGCGCTGCACTGCGCACATTGTCCAGGGTTGGGACTTCGATATCTAATAGCGAAAAGAAGAGATTAAGGATAAAGGTAAGATTATAATAATAATAATAATAATAAGGGCAAACATGAGTTAAATAAATTAGGAAGTTTTAAAAGATAATTATCAAACTATTTAAATTTGTACGCAGTAAAAGGCAAAATATGGATGGAACTAATAAATTTACAAAATTTCTACATGTTCCCATATTTGTGCAAATAAAGGTCTTTGTCTTTATCTTTCTCCGCGCAGTAATACCGTGACGTATGAAGACGTGTTATATACATAATTATGCAATTTTAGAACTCATAAAGTCTCCTTACCGGCATATTGCCATTCTGGATCCACTTCATACTCTTCCAAATTAGCCATCCAATTGTACCAATAGGGGTTTGCCGGTTCACCGTCTTCTGTCAAATCGGTGAAACCGCCATCATGAAGGCTGTCGGGACAACGAAAATCTGTATACTATATATAAGCATGAAAAAGCGGTGATAGTCCAGTGCTTTGAATTTTAGTCTCGCACTTACAAGATCGGATTCAACTCCTGGTATAGTATTACTCTAACAGGCCCATTCCTTTAATCCTATTACAGGTCGTTTACAGCCGTCAACGGGCGGCAGCGGCCATTCCTGGCTGCTGCTTGCTCGTTTCCTACTCTCTTCACATAAACAGAAGAAAAAAAACGTACTCTACTCACGTGTAATCGTAGACCCTGCCTTCCTTCGGAAATAAAGGCTTTGTGCCATTATCATTCATGAGATCACGTATGAAGTTGGAGAAGATCGCGCGTCCATTATGGTCGCAAGTAGCACCCACTGACCAGATCACTGCCCAAATAACCCAACAAGGAGCCAATTTAGCTGAAAATTTCGACAAATATATTTTTTAAATGATTATATGTATGTACTAGCTATTGCCCGTGGCTTCGTCCGCGTTGTCAAAAT
The DNA here is from genome assembly GCA_018245675.1 of Agara michaeli. Classification (NCBI taxonomy): domain Eukaryota; kingdom Metazoa; phylum Arthropoda; class Insecta; order Lepidoptera; family Hesperiidae; genus Agara; species Agara michaeli. The sequence continues at coordinate 9,176 of DWDX01002097.1, read as the reverse complement.
AATTTGTTTTTTTCACACGTCATACCGTTAGTGCGTCGTAACGCTATCTTCAGCGCTTTTTTATTAAAACGTGTTTTCCCGTAGAATACATATTTTTTGGGGGGAAAGGAGCCTATGCCTCCATTTAGACGTGAAAGAAGGACAAACAAATACACTTTTGGACTATTTTATGATAAAATAATATGAAGAATTAAAGATTTTTTTTTAATGATTGGGCTGCCGCCCGTAGACATGTACAACCAGCCTTTAATAGATTTATAAACATGGATTTGTTCGTGTGAATTGATTCAGTTAGTTAGTGTAAGTATATTCCTTGTTCCTGGGTAATACTCTTTTGTAACTAGATTTCAAGAATAGGACTTTAGATATTGGTAACAAACTAACGCATCATCGCTAAAAATGCTCCTCCGGGCGGGGGCCTATCGTCCTTCCCCGTCAGAGGTCTCAGTCTGTAGTCCAAGAGTTCCAGGAACTTAAGCACGAGAGACGAGTCAATGGATCCGACTATTTCCGTGAGCTTCGAGCGTAAGATTTGCAACGACGGATATAGGTAGGTGTTTATGAGTCCTGGTAGAATCTTTCGAATGTTATCTGCAATCTGTAGTTAAAGTAAAAATTACTTTCAATCCATCAGTGAATTTTCTCTACTGATTTAACAATTTGAAAGTAAAAAAAAAACGCAAGTCGAATATTTCTAAATTTTTTTAGGGGTTAATAAAAGCGGTTTGATTAGAAATAGGTAGTAAATATGGACTACTTGTATACGTTAAAGACATTGTTGTTTATTATACGGAGTTTGGTAACTCTTTATGGGAAACTTACAGGGGGTAAGTTACTCTTCATCCAAGCGTTGATGAGCGGGGGTAGACCAACAACCTGGGTGTCCAAGTACACCATTCCACACCGAGACACGGTTGCGGGCGAGGCCACCGCTAAGTCGGCTACTTCAAAGATCATTCGCTGGCGATCAGTCAACTTCATTATCTCCCCGCTGGATAAACACAGCTTCTTATTATCATCCAGTACCTACATTTTAAAGCGATAATCGTAAAATCCGGATTGCACAGTCATTATCTCATGAAACAAACACAGTTGATGGTCAGCTCACCGTATTCATGTTTTCAATCCACACCGCGTCGACGGGTCCGTCGAACACGTACCAACGCTTGTCCGTGTCTTCGACAGCGATCCCAGCGCGCACCAAGCTCGACAAAATACCGTCGGTCCTGAGATTTCCCATTTAGATTTAAAAGATTAAACTAAACGCTAAAGCGCTCTTGGCCCCAATGCGGTCATAAATTGCAAGAGATGTGCGAACTTAGGCTTCACCGGACGCATATGACACTTAAGACGGGTGACCGTTAGTAAAAGTTTTTTAGAAACACTCTCAGGCTTCGTTAAAACTCGACGAAAGCCTTAAAGATTTAAAAACATCAGAGAGACGGATTAGCTATCAACCCATATCTCCACCAAACCGCCATGGAGCAGCTCCAAAATCTATCTGCAAAATGTAAAGTTCCTTACCATTCATGTGTTTGCAAATCAAATTCCCCATACAATTGCCCCATGGTGATAGACTTAGGGTTGACAACGAAACTGTGCACCGGTGTGAATGGAAATCCATCTGGTGCTAATTTCCCTTTAATAGCCGTTAAAGCATCTCGCAAGATCTCATAACACTGCGGAAAATTGCATATATGTCATCCCTCGGAAGGACATCTAAGCTTTATTAAAATCTTTTTACATAAAAATAGCACTGAAATTACAAGGGACATAAAAGAACCGACATCAAACTCACTTTTGTTTTGCCAGCCCCAGCCGGCCCCACCAGCATCAGACCGTGCCTTACAACCGTGGTCTCATACAATTGGATTATTTTAAATATAAACGCTGAAATAACAATGTTACAATAGAAAACCTGCCAAAAGTATACAAGGCTAAAGGTATACCAGGAAATCGCTTAGTACTCACTATACAAATCATCGTAGCCTCTCTTAACGAGCATGTTTCTGATGGATTGTTCCATTATCCCGTAATCCACTACTGGGATCTCCACTCTCGGGAACAAATCCGATATTATACCTGAAAATGGTCTGCGATTCAACAAGCATATATTTAATAGTCTATAACAGTATGCTACATTGGCATAATGAGCGGAGCCCTCTAGACTCTTTAAGAACTAAGGCTTGTTTTAGAAGTTTCTGACAATGTGAAGTAGTTTTCATGGACAGCTCTATTAATTTGTAAACTAAACATAAGTAATCTAAGCATCCTTCATATACGTACATATTTAAAAGTCAGTATTGGACCTGAAACTGCGGAGTATTGTGAAATAAGAGTCAAGGGACAAGAATAAGAAAAATGTAGTAGCAAAACTCTTTTGTGTAGGCTTTATACGCAGCAGTTTAAATGGAACTTCTGTAAATGAAAATCGAAGGTCAAATTAATTATTATCCCGATTATGCGCACCGTTAAATAGAAGGAGATCATCAGCGAGAAACTTGGGTACGTTGACATCGCGCAACGCGCGCAGAACTATTTGCCGCTCATCTCCATCTGGCATTTGCCGTATTAGATTACCGGCGACCAGGATCACAGTTTTCACTGCACGCATACCAAAATCGTAGTGATCCTAAATACAGCAAAGAATGTAAGTCACGCAGCAAACACAAATGCATTATTGCCAGGGACATAATATACTTGTGCAAAAATCAAAATACCTGCGAAGAAAGTTGCTCGGAGCTCAATCTGAACGTGGTGGTTATTTTTCCAGCTAAAATTTTAGCTTCAAAGAAACCATACGAGAACAGCGAAATCTCAGCAATCAAAGCATAATCAGGCACCATCATAGCGATCGGTCTGAATAAGGCTTTCAAGTTGTCAGGTAATTCCGTACGACCTGTAATGTTAATCTTGCTTTATAATAATATATCGAAAACAAGAACAAATCACAAACACTGAAAATCTATGTGACATGTGAAAAACAAAAATAAACGCGCATGACGAGAAGAAAATCGAAAAGTCAATCAACAGAATAGTCTTCTCATAGGAACATATGACACGAGTATAGTACAAGTAAATAAAAACAAAATGACCAAGACATTTGTGTACATACCGGCATACCCGGGATTCATTGTAATAAAAACTGAACAAGAAGCTTTCAGAGGCAACTCGCAACCTTCAAACATGAACTTTTCTTGTCGAGCCACCTGGGCTTTTTGGATCGTAACCACCTTCGTAAACACGAACATTTTATTAACAGAGTTAATTATTCGGTGTCTTAAACAATGCTTCGCACTCAGGGACCGAGATAATAATAGTCTATTAAACAAATATACTGCATAGATCCTAACCAACATAATGCTTTGTAATGTTAAACATTTTCGTCACCTGTTGCGCCACCACTGACAGCACTTCTATATCTATTCGATTGAATTCGTCAAAGCACGCCCACGCACCTGACCTGTTCAGTAAAGTGACCAATTGACAGTTCATTACATTTTTGGAATGTACGAAAAGAATTGAATATTCTGTTAAAACTTACGCGGCTAATCCCTTGAAAAACTTTCCCATGGCCATGAAGTCTAGTTGATCAGAACAGTTGAATACTACACATTGCACTGCTAATGCTTTAGCTAAATCCTGAAAAAATATATATGTATATTTATATTTATATATAAAATATGATATAGTTTAGATAATGATAAATTAAATACGGTACGGTAAAATAAGAAATTCAAAACTGATTAAAAGATTTTACCATATAGCGGATGGTTTAAGAAAATTAATAATAACTTTAGTGGTTTCCGTCTTTCCGGTACCAGCTGGTCCTGCGGGGGCGCCTCCGAACTTCAGGTGCATGGCGCACATCAACGTAAGGTAGCATCGGTCAGTCAATGGTGTGATGACTAAGCGACCACTGGACGTCAAAATTAATTTATAATTGATCTTTGTAATACTTGGCAAACAAAAGGTACAAATTGAATAAATAAAGAATAATGCTTTGTAAAATACAACGCTTATTACTGATACTACTTTACGTGTTGATACGTAGAACAGTACCCACAATAATCAGTTAGTCATCGTTAGCAACAACAACCATAAAGTTCAGAAAATGTAAATGAAATATCTACAAAAAGTTTGATAAAGCTAATAAAATCTCAATCACCTATTGCCGAGATATTCATTCTGGTAGGTGAAGATCGAGTTAAGGGCACGAACATCACAATAGTTCTGACTGAACTGCCGGTAGAAAGGAGACGTGTCCAATCTAGTCTCATCCTGATATATCTCAGGCAACTCCCCTTCTTCGAGCGGATACATTTCTTTGACTATCTGGTAATACCTGAAAATGTTTACTTTATCAATCAATATCATTTTAACAGTCATACAACAATGATCATAGAAGGCGTCCAAATCTCTAAGCTGGCGGTTTTAGCCAGACAAATTTTTAATAGAGAATAGGTAAATTAATTTAATTTAATTTATTGACAATGGAAAATTATCTACAAATTCAGGAAGAATGCTTAAAACGGACTAAGATCCAGAAAAATACAATAGTACATAGAAAAAAAAAACGTTCCTAGTTTTTTGTATCTACCTTAGTTGGCACGTCCACTGAAAGTCTGACACATTCTTGACATTCTCGTCAACAAGAGTGCGCGTGACGTCACGCGCGTGCACCTCTATTACAATAAGGGCACATAACACTTCCCGTTGGAAGAACGTCAGCTCGCCTTTCACTAGCGCACGTAGACTGTCCAACTGGAGATATATGAGACAGATAGAAGTTACCATGCAAAAAAAATCTAACACAATAGTGTGAAGCCTGGAGGTGGTCTTCATTTTAACCATTATATGCACTAGGTTATCAAAGAACCCCCTCGTCGTACTGCCACCTTGTCGTGGTGAGGGGGCTTGCGTGCCACAATGATCCGTAGGGCTATACCGGATAGGTTCAACCATACCGGGCAGGTCTGCGGTGAGTGGCCAGACTAAGAGCAGTACACCAGGTCCCCACCTACCGTCTGCTTTCAGACGGGAACGTGGGGACCAACCGGGTGAGCGCACACCCGGCGCAATGGGGAAAAAAGCGACAAAGCTGTAGGGCAGCGCGAAGAAGGATGGATAGCGATTGTAAAAAGGTATTACCCCAGGCGGGTACCCGAAAGGGAGAATCCCGCCCCTCCACCCCTGCGGTGGAGGGCAGCCCCTCGTATTCTGGGGGGGGCAACAACCGCTACGTAGGCCGGCAGACCGCCGGTCTTCGAGAACACGACCATGGCTTACGCAAAACGGACTCGAGTACGCACACCGACGAGGAAGAGGTTCCGAGACGGAAACCGAGAGTGGTCCCGGCCAGGTTGCAGGCGGGTAAGCCCGCACCTGGCTCATCGGACCTCACGGGTGACTCCGACGACGACGGCATGGCGACTGGGAGCTCTCGGGCCCCGTCGCCGTGCCCGAGGGGCGACGAAGTCACCACACGGAAGAGGCGCCGGCCCTTAGAGGCCGGAGACTCGGACGAGGAAACTGGGCGGTCGCGATCGCCGATCCTGGTCCCTAGGGGCCGCGGTCGCCCGCCCACTACCGGCGAGTACGTTGGCCTGGCAGCGGCTAAAGCCGCCCTGAACCAGGCCAAGCAGAGGGAGTTGGAGCTCCAGGCGGAAGAGGAGCTAATGGCGGCGTGCAGAGAGACTCGGAGTCGCCGGATCCCGGGCCTCTCTGACACGTCGTCCGCCGGAATGGACAGCGCAGAAAACGCGGGATGGACGGTCGCCGAGGCGCAGAAGAGGGTCGCCGACGAGGTGGCCCTAGTCCTTCAGGTCGCGAGCAAATCGAAAAACCTTAAAGGTACCTTCGTGCGCGACCTGAAGGACGCGGCGGCGTCCATCAAGATGGCCACCAATTTCCTGGCGTCAAGGACGTCCTCGGATGAGGTGAAGCAGCTGCAGGCGGACAACGCCCGCCTGCACGCTGAGATGGCCAGCCTCAAAAAAGAGATGGCCATCATGAAAGAGACCATGGAGAGGACGCAAAGGGCAGGAGGCCCGGCGCCCCTCCACACGGACGTGACAACGGAGGCGGTCCCCTCTTTACAGGGTCCGCGCTCCAATAAAAAGAGGAAAGTGGAACGCCAGCTGCCGCACCAACATCCAGCGCAGCCACAACATCCGGCGCAGCCACCCTCTCACCAGACGATGGTCGAGGAGATCGGCCGGGCGATCATGCTGCAAGTCGGCACGATGCTGAATGCCCGCCTGGCCGGTCTCGAAGACCGACTGCTGCCAGAGAAGCGGCTCCGACCGCCTCTGGCAGCAGACAGAAGGAAAGGGACCCAGGGCACCCCGGCCGTCAAGCCGTCGTCATACGCGGAGGCGGTTGGCGGCCGACGGGTAGAAGAACCGCCCAAGGCCCAGAAAGGAAAGAGGAGACAGGTAGAACGCGGCCGGGTGTCGGACAATGAACGCCCTGAGCGAGAGTCTGCACCCAACCGCTGGGAAAAACAGGGAAGGAAAAAGAAGAGGAAGTCCAAGAAAGGAAAGGGACAGAAGGGGGCCAAACAGGGACCCCGCAAGCTTCGCCCGCCCCGCACAGCGGCCGTAGTGCTCACGCTGGAGCCCGGGGCGGCGGAGAGCGGGGCCACCTATGGCGAAGTGATCGCCGAGGCCAAACGGAGAATAGATCTCGTCGGCCTCGGCATCCCGGAGTTGCGATGTAGGACGGCGGCCACGGGGGGCCGCATCCTGGAGCTGCCCAGTGGCAGCAGTGAAGAGCAGGCCGACTCTCTCGCCGCTAAAATAAAAGAGGTGGTGGGAGAGGGGTTCGTGCGGGTCTCCAGGCCCGTAAAATGCGTGAATGTGCGCATATCGGGCCTGGACGACTCCGTCGTTCCCGCGGAGCTAGTCGCTGCCGTCGCCAAGGCGGGCGGCTGCCCCGAGGAGCACGTGAAGGCGGGAGAAATCTCGCATAGCGTTCGCGGCCTCGGGGCGGCCCTGGTGCGGCTCCCCGTGGCGGCCGCAAAGAAGGTGGTGGAGGGCGGCAGACTGCTGGTGGGCTGGGTGTCCGCGCAGGTCAAGCTGCTCGACGCCCGGCCCATGCGCTGCTTCCGGTGTCTCGAACCGGGCCACGTGGGCGCAAACTGCAAGAGTGCAGTAGACCGCAGCGGAGTGTGTTTCCGCTGCGGTCAAACGGGCCACGTGGCCCGGGGGTGCAACGCAGCGCCGAACTGCTGCGTGTGCGCTGCGGCAGGAAGGCCTGCGGGACACCGGACCGGTGGACCAGCATGTCGCCCTCCGCCAAAAGGCAGAGCGAAGACGAAGAGGCAGCAGGATGACGACGGCCCCAGGGCCCCCTCGCATCCCGTCCCCCCAGCAAAGGCCAAAAAGGCCCGGGCAGAGGAGGTTCCGATGGCTGAGGGATAACTATGTCAGTATCCCTCAGCTACCTTCAAGCGAACCTCAACCGCTCCGTCAGAGCCCAGGACTTATTGTTCCAGACTCTGGCGGAGCGGGCGATTCATATCGCAATCTTGTCGGAACCGTACTCTGCCCCGGACGGAAATGACTGGGTGCGGGATGAGGAGGGACTGGTGGCTCTGACCACAAGGGCCGCAACGGGCGCCCCGGCGTTCCGGAGTCCAACACGGGGGAAGGGCTATTGCTCGGCCTTCGTGGGGGATACTCTGGTCGTCGGGGTGTACTTTTCGCCAAACCGCTGCCTGGCCGACTTCGAGCAATTCCTGACGGAGCTCGGAAGCCATATTGGGCGCAGTCGGTCGGGCAGGGTGCTCGTCGCCGGGGACTTCAACGCCAAATCAACGGCATGGGGTTCCCCGGCGACGGACCCGCGCGGGGAGGCACTCGAGGAGTGGGCGGTGGTCACCGGACTTACGGTGCTCAACCGGGGGTCGGTGAACACGTGCGTGCGGCAACAGGGCGGCTCCATTGTGGACATCACGTTCGCCGATGCCGCCCTGGCAAGCCGTGTCCAAGGCTGGGAGGTCCTGGCCGGGGTGGAGACTCTATCGGACCATCGATATATCGTGTTCCGGGTCTCCGCCCAATCGGTCGGCCCTGCCGGCCCGAGCCGATCCCCGGGTGAGTGCGGCCCTCGCTGGGCGCTTGCCCGCCTGAAGCGCGACATCCTGGTCGAGGCCGTATTGGTCGAGGCCTGGGTGTCGCAGTCGCAGCCTCTGGCAGCAGTGGAGGTGGAGGCGGTGAGGCTCAGGGGGGCCATGATCCGGGTTTGCGACGCCGCCATGCCGCGGGCGGGCCCTAGACCCCCGCGGCGCGCAGTGTACTGGTGGAACGCCGACATCGCGCAGCTGCGCGCAGCGTGCGTGGCGGCGAGGCGCCAGTACACCAGGGCGAGGCGGCGTCGCATCCGGGACAGGAGTGAGGAGGATCTCCTGTACGCGGCATACAGGGCCGCCGTCGGCGAGCTTCGGCTGGCCATCGGGGTGGCCAAAGAACAGGCCGAAAACCAGATGCTGGAGGCTCTCAGCAGCGATCCGTGGGGGAGGCCATACAAGATGGTGAGGCGAAAGCTTCAACCGTACGCCCCCCCACTGACGCAAAGCCTCCAGCCGCGGTTGGTTTCCTCGGTGGTCAGCGAGCTCTTCCCTCAGAGGCCGGAGGTAGCGTCACCGGGCACGGCTTTTTACACCGGCCCGGAGTCGGAGGAGGACGCGGTTCCGCCGGTCAGCGAGGGAGAGCTCGAGGCCGCCAAGTTCCGGTTGCGGGGCAAGTGCACCGCACCGGGACCAGACGGCGTCCCTGGCCGGGTCTGGGTTCTGGCCCTAGGCCCGTTGTCGGAGCGAGTCGGCGCGCTATTCAGCGCATGTCTGGAGCAGGGCCAGTTTCCGCGTCCGTGGAAGACGGGAAAACTGGTCCTGCTACCAAAGGAGGGTAGACCGGCCGACTCGCCTTCGGCATACAGGCCGATCGTGCTCCTCGACGAGGTGGGCAAGCTCTTCGAGCGTATTATAGCGGCCCGCCTCGTCAAACATCTGGAGGAGACGGGGCCAGACCTGGACAGGAGGCAGTTCGGCTTCCGCCGGGGCAGATCCACCGTCGACGCTATTGCGCGGGTGAGGGCCCTGGCGGAGGAGGCAGTGTGTCGAGGCGAGGTGCTCTTGGCGGTGTCCCTTGACATCGCCAACGCCTTCAACACAC
>DWDX01002096.1:0-16138 GCA_018245675.1 Agara michaeli | reverse complement strand
ATGGTCGCGAAGACGGACGGTCCACGCGGGCATACACCGCCGGGGAAACGCCACCGTCAAAAGAGCGGGGCGGTGGCGTAGAAGAAAAACAAAAATCATCAACGACAAACAACCACAACCGGAATCCATTCACCGTCGGATTTGTGACGAGGAACACAAAATACACAGATATATATTATGAGTCGCGATTCAAATACGAAAATAGAATCCGAGAGAGATTTTTTAATATCAAAAGGCACAATGGGGATATACCCTGCCCAAACACTCCTGTGCCCTTTCACCGGGTCTCGTTCGGTTTTTTTTTTTTTTTTTCGTACAAAAACAGCCTCATACTCGCGGCACCGCTTCCTTTTCGTGTTTTTATCGAGTTCACACTCCGTAGAACAAAAGCGAGCAAAACAAAGCGCCGCCGCCAGCGACACCTGACGAAGTGAGAACGAAACATGATACCCACCCGTTTCGGTGCCGCACCGCATATTCACCTTTAACCCGAGCGCGTTACAATCTACATTTACATAAGCACTTTTGTTCTGCGATTTCGAGTGTGGAACATTCGAAATACGATTCTATTGTCGAGTAGCAAACGGTCGGTAACGCCGTGGGCGCGCCGCCGGTAATAAGATTCAGGGCGTGCGTGATACCGTCTGCCTTTCGCCAAGTAGTTTCATATTGGAATAATTTTATAGTTATTACATATTATTACAATGCTATCGATTGGTGTGCAGGGTTGCTGAACCTATCGCGCGCTTCACGTGCAGCGCACGCGTGCATCAATCATTCGAAATTGCGTATTCATTTCTGTTTTAGAAGTTAAAAGATCAACGCTCAGTGTGATGGTGTAACCGCGAGCACACGCGGGATACGAATGATGAATGAAATTATTACCTACTGTAATTCTATTTGATTCGTTATCTCATATTTTTTTTGATCGCTAGAAACGACAATACCTTAAATACACCGCGCCGTCAAAGGCTAGAAAGGATTTGTGACGACGGCCTATGAAATGCATAGATAGAGCAAATACGGTTGCATTTGTTTGATATGGAAAAAACAAAAAAGAACAAAAATCCTTTGCCAGCGCCTTTGTACTCTTGTGTTCGTGTTCTTTTCCCTATGAACTCTGTGTGTGTACATAGATAAATTAAAAAAAAAAAACCATTCAAAAATTCAAAAGCGAGCGTCGACCCATAAAGCAATGAAATTCAGAATCTCCCCGTTCATAAAACCCGCAAAACATTAAGCCCACAGATGGTGTAACGTCGAACGCCAATTAAAACCGAGACTTTACTGCCGGATTCTGGAGTACGAGACTTAATCTCCGAGACGTCGGTGCCATTAAAATAATGTAATAAATGCTTATTAAACTTTGTGTTACCTTAAACGAATGTAAACCGCGCGGGTTCGTTGAACCCAAACTGGTCTAGATAAAATATAATAAAGATCGTCCCGCACATTTTTAATTACTATTTTTCGATATGCGCCAAAGTTGCGCGTTTGCGGTCAAACCGGCCTGGCTGGGAATTTGTTTTACTATAGTAATGTGATGTCAGATATCCCTACTAACATTACAAACTAGCTATTGCCCGCGACTTCGTCCGCGTGGAATAGTGACTTTGGGTAGCATTTTAATTTGCTAATTAGAAGTAGAAAATTATAAAAGTACGTCAGTTGAGGTTTAAGATAGTTAAAGAGACTTGAACTCTCAAGTACATATCATAGGATTGGCTTAATAATATAAGGTTTAGAAGACGCATAATACCTACTTCCTGTCGTAATCGTTTTGATCTCACCTAACAGTGCTCTATTTAAGAAGTACCATCAAACTATTTTTTCATACTTAATTATAGACGAACAAAAAATCCATCGAACAATTCTTGACCTATTTATGTGTGTTACATATTATTGATAACCAATTCGAATGACACTTCCTACCATAGATAAATACTTGTCTCCTCCGATAGATATCTTCGAGAGGGGTTTTAAGATTTCGAGATAAAATTCGGGTCTCAACAAAATCGAAAATTTCAGTCCACTTGTACATGCACAGTGTGACGGATAAGTCTTCTTCTCTCTCATTTGTAGTAGAGAACTGTCCCCGAAGGTAGAACTAGAGAAAACCCATCATTACACAAAAACACTAAGCATTAAGAGTAAACGACAAATGTACTACTGTAACCGGATGACACTTATTGACGGTTATCGTAACATTTAAACTCTAAACTTGTACAAATTGGACGGCTAGGCTTGAGTTCAAGATCAGGGCGCATAGAGCTGAACTTGTAGTTTATGCCCCAAGCTGGTTATATAGTGGAAAATGGAAAAAGCATCACCGGTTAACTTGAGTTATGAGGTTAATGTAATTTATATAGCGAATGAAATCGGTGAATCTAATAAATGAATTGTCATAATTAAAAATACATATAATGGATCTCTTATGGTAATTTAATCTCTGTATGGGGCACTGGTGTACTTGCAAAAGGTGTGCGTTATTTCCACACACGAAAGCCAATAATGTAGACTCCTTCTGTAGGGCGGCATCATAGACACACACACACACACAAGATAAGTGCAGGGTACAATGGTGTAGACTAAACTATTCATAATTACAATAGAAATACTGAACCTAACACGGATAATATTAATTTTTTTTTTATTAATTGGTCAGTACAAATAACTTTAATAAATGTGGCTCACAGTTTTATGATAAATTATAAAATGTAACCACTAATAATATTCTACATTTTTTTTAATTCATCATTATGATAATGTAGGAGCAACCAAGCATGTAGTTACACTGCACACTGTGTCTCAGAGTCACGGGCGTTGAATTAATGTAGATCTGTTTATAAAGATATGCAATGACTAGACAAAGAAATTATTTTATTAGAATTCATTTGTAACAGAAGTTCTTTCTACTTTCTTGTTCACTAATAATTTTTGAGCATTGAATTAGTTGAACGAAACCCTATATTGCAGTATAGTCTCTAAACACTATTTAAAAAAGCACCAAATATGTTGGCAGAAACAACGTTCAATTCAAATTTAATACTGGTCATATACAATACAAACTTAAACAGACAATCTTGGTAAAAAATTGAATTTAAATGGAATAGTTCTCTTTAATAGGCTTACACCAGTATAAAATAAGCATCATAAAAATCAGATACTAACAATCAGATGAACATTAGTTTAATTTATTTTTGTTAGAGACTTGAGTTCATAATATAAAAAAAACCTTACAATCAGAAATTTGTAAAATGGCTTCACCATGTGATGTGGTGGTAAAATTATGTTTGATTATATTCACCACATATAAACATTCTATATTTAAAAACCACTTTAGATTTTTTTTAAAGATGAGATTAATGATACATACTTTTCCAGCCAGCCAGCCAGATAACCAGCAACTTTTTCAAGAGATTAAGTAAAGAAACATTATTACACTTGGGACATGCAGTATTTAATAAAAAGTATAAAAAGAACATACCATAGTGACCTAGTATTTTAATTTTGTATGACAATCAAACTGACCAGGGTAGATAATAAATTATGAACAAGTGTTCACATTACATTATCATAGGTCAAGAGACTGTAATTGAATTGGCGCCAAAAGTATATCACTGTTGAATTTCGAAATAGTTTTGGCTGTGTTACAAAACATATGTCTCAGTAGCTCTATACTTCTAGTTCACGTTAACATTAGAAAAATTGTGTTGTGCTGATCGTAATTAAATATTTTCCGTTTCGCTCTATTACACTTATGAAATTGATCAAGCGGGGCTCCACAAAAATGTGCAAAAAATACCAAATACCCGCTTATTCAGTAGAACTCCGAAATTTCGGTGTAAATATTTCTAAAATGTGAAAATGGACATCTAGTAAGTTGCAATTTACCGTGTAAAGGTTTCAGTACACAATAGACACAAAGCATTATTTTGAGAAGACAAAGTTATCACGTTTCAGTATTCAAGTTAGTACTTACGCGGAATCTTGATACGATGAGACCCATCTTTGTCTTTAGTCGCCGGTTACAAGATTATCGATTATTCCTTAATTATAAACTTGTAACACTTGTCGTGAGCGCCGTTCTGATTTTAATATCCAAAAATAACTTTAGCATTACAAGCCGCCAATGCAAATTGATGACGAATCGGCATATAACCTATTCCGTTTTGTGGAAGCACTTAATGTGGTAGTATTTTTATTAAATAGTCAACACTTAAGCACAATAAATCACATGTCTTCAGGTATATTTGGATGGTATCTCATATAAAATATCGCTACAAAAGTCTAAAACAAATAAGACGCGACTCGACTTGACACAAGCCGTCCGTTTATTCACCTCACCGTCACCGTCACTCTGTCAGTGCCGTCATCCGTGGCATCCGTCAAAAATGGCAACACCACAGACAATTTATCAGGCCTGAACTTTCTAAATGTCAATCGTGGTTAAGTTCTGGCTACGATTACAGCACTACAATGAATAAATAAATTTAAAGTACGTAGATGCTGCATGTGTATTGTAATTAGGATACGGCTCTGATACTAATCATTACAACACAGTTGTATGACTACTTGTATTTGTTAATGCTACTTTTTTCTATTAAATTAACCTAATAAACAGGCAGACGGATTATACTATTTTAATTTCCGCGATGCATTATAATAATTTCAATAACTGGATGTTTGAAGACGATAACTACACTAAAACGAAATACTTTCAATAGACAAAAGCCCAGATATGAATGTGGCGTAAAATACCATTCTTAATCCTTTGTTAGAATGCAATACTATAGTGCGACATTATATCTTATTAAATGAATTTTTAATCAGTTTTTTAAAGACTGAATGATTGATAAAATCGCTATTGCGAGATTCGTAATCGAAGCGTTCAGTAAATTGCGAAATGCAATTATATGCTTATCCTATACAAGCAATCACGTTTTTATTAGATAAAACAATACATAGTTATAGCAAAGCTAGTATATGACACATTCTCAAGCCCGATTATGGTACCTAGTTGACCAATCTTATGTCTATTGACATTTTCACCAATCTTTTGATTTTTTGAAACTCTAATTACATTCATCACATTTATTGTTGCATGTTCATGTCGGGGTATGTGTTTTTAATTTATACTAAACCAGTGTATAACGCCCATATACCTAACAGTTCAATTCTCATTATTTAATAGTAAAATCATTTACAACGTGAATTAAAAACGTTCGAATAATACAGACAAATTGCGATCGTAAATTTTTTACATTTAATTATAGATTAAAAACATATAACAAAGTTGTCTAACAATAGAATAAAACAAAGTTGTTAAATTTAGTATCTAATCGTTGTACAATTCAGATAAGTTAACAATGTTGCCAGTCGCCGGAAAAACACGGTAATGTAAATACATCAGAGGATTCTCTTCCAATCTGTTTGCCGTTGGCATCAACACATCTGCAATTACCGCGGCGACATTGTATTTTTCTAAAATTACCATTTTTGCAACAAATCGGCTTTTCATTTGATGTGCCCATCAGTTCTGAAGTAACCGCACATTCTGAAGATTAAAAAAATATGTATTAGGTACGTTTTATATTGTATTTAGATGGTGGATAATCGTAGCTTCGAGATTTAAATAGAAATACTATTTTAATAAATGTGTTTATTACTGAGTTATAGTAAATATAACTGAAGATAAGCTATGAACAATAAAATATTATTGAAATATACCGATCAATGAAAATTGTGACTATTCTACAACTAGAAAGCCGCCAGGTGTAATATTTATAGGTAGTACTTATAAAATGCAATATCATATCTTACTGCAATCCATTGCTTCGTATTCCGGAGTATATCGTTCAGCTTCGTAATCCTTTATTCTATTTCCTCTATGATCGACACAAATCCTCCTAAAATTGAAATGCAGATTGCTTTTAAAAACCAATACCAATATAAAGGTGCTTAAAACTAACGTTATTATGTGAACTTCGTTCCCATATTGAAATATTTTTATCATTGATCACATTTGCATCACACTGATGAGTATCTGATTAATTTGTAACGTAACGTAACATCACGCCTGTAATCCCCTAAGGGGTAGGCAGAGGAGTGTAGCACATCGCCACATTTCACCAGTTACTTTTAAGTCCCACAGTGGAATAGGCGGTGAGCCTATTGCCATACACCGGGCACACATCCAGAGTCCGAGTCACTACTAGAAATTCTAAATTAGAAAAATCCAGCAGTACCCAACCCGGGATTTGAATCCAGGACCTCCCGATCGGCAGTCGCGCTAGCAACCGCCCGACCAACGTGGAAAAGATAATCTGTTACAATATTTATAATATTATTTAGTGTACACGGAATTTTCCAAATTCGAGCGCGCGGGTCGGCTCTGCGATTTGCATAATGCCACGTAAGCGACTAATATACTAAACTCAATATTGGGTCACACCTGTGTCCGGCTAATATATTATTCATGTTAGGACTCTATATTAATACACTTATATAATACATTCGTTGGGCACTATCATCGGATATTATGCAGCTCTAGTAACACATAACGTAATATACAGTACATGGAACATATGAACACGTTTAAATCTGGATCAATAAATTTAAATATGCATGTTTCCGCGAACGTCTTTCTTGAGCAAGTGCGATTTGAATTTGAGGAATGTCGAACAAACCCAACGGGGATACTGGGCGGGGAAAACGGAATGCTGATATAAAATGTCAAGTGTCCTTGGTTACCCTCGTGTTATCTAGGGTTTTATAACTTTGCGCCGGCGAGTTTATTTCGTTTTTCGTTTTCGTCGAAACTTTCACATTCAGGTCTTATGTCCCAATTTATACATTTACTTACAATCCTCCGTGTATCTATTTAACCGTGAACTTTTCTAGTGAACTAATCTTGTTTTTTGTACTTCACTTCTTTCAAAGTACTTTTTATATTTAATTTAAGGTGTTTTTAAGAACTACTTTAAACTAGAAATTCGTTACTGGAGCTGTTTTCTTTCAAAATACATTATTGAGTTTATCCTATAAAAGTCAAAATGTGCTTCGGTGAAATTTGTCGTCACTAAGTTAATGGTGTCTATTTTAGAGCTGGATATTATTCAATTATTAACAAGCAAATTACATTACCTTGATCCGTTTCTTCTATATCATTTTCAGTTAATTATAATATTTCGTTTTGAAGCGAAAATTACACAACAATTAGTATTTCAAAAAAATCGAATTAGTAACTGTGTTAAAATACCAAGTTAATTAAATGAATAGATAAGAGAACTTCGTAAAAGCAAAGCAAATACACTTTAGTTATATTGGCATGCCAGACAGTCGCCATTACATATTCTATCGCCTCGAGTTTCGCAAAGTGGCCTGATCCGACGTTATTGATATTTGACAAATAAAGCAATATATCAACTACATTAGGGGGGAGAATTACCCGCCACGGTATAGACATAATCTTGACCGATAAGCGTGCGGATTCCATTACATTTATTGCCATCGGCGCACGCTGATATCTACGCAACTCATAACGGCACGTGGCTTCAACGACTTCCTATCTTATGGTCGAAGGGACAAAGGTCACGCGACATGCCTTCGCAAACTGAAGCGATCTATGTGGACGAAGAACAGAAATTACTGTTAGGCATATACACTTAGTGTTCACCCGCCGAATATATTTTATCATTTGCAATTATCTATTTTATTTGATAGTCAGCAGTTTTGTTTGAGTGAAAAATCTATCGAGTTATATATTGGTAGGTATATCTTTATCTTAAATTGAAAATGAAATAGTATTTTACCAACGAAGACGTTTACGGATTTTTTGGACAAAGACCCAATATTGTAGAAGAAATAGTTACTCGCACTTATTTAAAAAGCGCAGTCAGCAGACATTTCTAAAATATTATCGACAGCGATACATTTATTGGTTGCATACGTCCTTCCTGCGGCAGGCTTATAGAAATTTGGTGAAGAATTGGATAATCCCTCGTTTTGCCGAGGGGAGAACTCTGTATGCGGATCGCTTTATGGGTACATCAATATAACTGAAGCACTCACCAAGGCACCGCATTAACGCTAAGGATATTTTATTGTGACGATAAAGTCGATTTATAAACGCTGAGCGACGCCTACAACATATCGACTCACACTTACTTATGTATTTACTAACGTATAAATAACAAAATTAAGCTTCAACGAGGCTTTGGGTGATCTACCGTAAGGTAAATAGAGATGGACCGGCTTTACCATGAGTACACCTTCTTAAAGGATCTTTATTTTCCATTAGCACTGTCCGTATGTATTTATATCGTATTTTTTTGTCACAGATAAGAAAATCTGAATTTGTATAAGATTTTTGCGATAAGCGATCTTTTATCCGATTTAAGCGTAAAATGAAGGAAGAATTAACAAGGCCAATGGATCTTCTATCTATTTTTGTATTTTAGTTAGTAGTTTACTTTAGTTTTATTCTAATAATTAATTTAATCACATTCTGGACAACTGCAAACAAAAAAAAAACACATTATATTGGCTAGGATGCCACGGACAGGCACAAATGATTCAAATTAATAACACCCTTCTTTTTGCGCCTCGGGCTTTAAGCACCGAATAGGAAAATCAAATCGGCAAAGTTTATCAAAGCTGTTATACCGAGAGTCTCAGGCTTAACACCCATGCGTGTTACAAATTTAGATATTGGCATACGAATCTTGACAAAATTTATTACATCATTAACTTCACGATTTCTTATTTCTCCCGTGAAGACGATGCCATTATTTTTCCAAATTTAAGAAAGATATTTTTATATTACTATTTTTCAGACAGTAAACAAGTTTGCAATAATTCTCTAGGCTTGGGTTTAATAATTTTTTTAAATCATAAAACTGAGCAAGGTTTATTTGTCCTATACACAAAAACAAAAGAGAAGACACAAACGGATAAAAGCGGAAGACTAAATGTACCGTTCCCTAAATTCTGGAACCTAGATATTATAATTAATGGAAATTGAAAATTTTAAGCGTATGTCTCTATCAGAATAGACAAAACACCGATGCCTAAAGCGTTTGTTTTCAATTCCCTTCTAAAAATCACAAAGAATACCTTCCGTATTAATCGATACTCAAAGCTTGGCATTGTTTATCGAGTTTTTAATAATAAAACGATTTAAAAGCTTTCTGCTCCGACTGGCCGAAAGCCAAGGTGAATGAACTTTTACAAAGAAATTTCACGGAATAGAAATGCAAGGGTTTTCTATCTGAACTGAATTTGTTCATTGTTTATGTACGAAATCCACGTGAGTTGAACTTGAAACTAAGGTAATCTGTTATTTGAACCTATAATATTACGTTTAGTCTACCAAGCTTTTGGTTTTATACTTTTTTTCATTTAGTTTTATTCCCGAATCGATTCCTTAGATTATGTTAAAACAGATGTATATGCACGACATAAAATTGAAAAGTATGAAAATTATGCTTTTTTTAACCGACTTTCTTTTATATCCACTGTTTTCCATTTTTCTCTTTGTCGTGGAATATTAATTTAGCATAATATCATATGTATATTTGTGGAATTGTGCCAAACATTATTATAATTATCGTAAATATTTTCGATCTTTAATACAGCAATTAAGCAATTATATATTTTTGATCGCCCGGTTCTTTATAGTTATAATGATGTATGTATGAGGGAGGGATCGGGAAACCTCTTGACACAGAAGCCCTAGAACAGGTTGTAGGATTAGAGGAAGCCTATGCCCAGCTATGGACATCTCAAGGCTGGTATTGATGAATGATTATATACTAGATCATACATGCATAATGTATTCTACACATGTATAACTTTTATGTGTACAGTCAAAACATGAGATTCATTCCTTCGCCTATTTTAAAAGTCAAAACAAGAAACATATATCTCGGCATTGTGTTTTCGACGAAACACTTAACAAATTGCGAGTGGGCGAGCCCCGACTGAAATCTCCTCGTAAAATGTATCATAAATTAATGCTCGTACATATTCCTCGATCTTATTATAAGCGGAACCTTAGTCTTTTATCTCTGCTGAGTGGATTTGCCTCTTCACATTAACAATCTGATGGATTCTGTGAAATAAGCTTCTCAATAATAACAAATGACAATTTTAATATTTACGACAATTTTAATATTCTATTATTCACTTATTAAGTGAAAATTTTAATATTTTAATATTCACGAGCGTTACGTAAGTGCCATGGTCTTAAATTGTTCTTAAATCCAAGACTGGCATAGCAGTTGCCCAGTGCCATTACACTTGTTTAATATGAGACCGTAGACTCAGGTTATTTCTTTGTGTTTAGAAGATCTGATTAAGATCATTGAGCATAAACAGCGAAACTTCTTTAGTGTCAATAAATTTAGCAACGATTTTGTTTTGTCACAAACACATTGGTTTATAGTGATTTATCTATTAAAATGTTAAGATATTCATGGAAAATCAAGTGATATTACAATAATTGGTAAAAATAATTCCTCTAATGATCCCATTCAAGCAATTAAATCATTCAAGCCCGCATTCCTAACGTCACTTGAAATAGTTTCCAAAGGCAAAGTCCCAACTTGAACAAATGTTCTTGTCAAACTTGAAATGAAAGCAATTAATTAAAGAAGTCAGCGATTATCATTAATTAAGATAATTCAGATACTTGAGGCAAATTTGTATGCACGTCGTAAAATCTTTATATTCATTATAACTCAGACTAACTACTTAATATATCCACCAAGTTGTAACGCGATTGACAGGTAATGGCCACTTTGCCTACAGACATTTTCGACAGCAAAGCAATGATACCTGTTCGTTTCATATACAACGTCAATAGGTGATGAATACTTATATTAAATACTCCAGACTTATTACGCGCATTCCCAAATCACGATTCGAAATGTTGTATTCAAAAGTCAAACTGTCACTAAAGGCACGCACGGCACAATGTTTATTCCATTTCAATCAGACTAATATTAAACATTCAGCAACTCGTTACATTCCGCCCGATATCCAAGTGTATTAAATTTATTAGTAGTCGAGCTCCCAATGAAATATTTAATTTCATTTGACGAAGAATGTTTCATTAAACGTGACTCCGATATATTCTCTTGTCTCGTCTTGATATCTGTTAGAATCATAATTTGATATTTATTTTATGATTAAAATTCCAATGCTCTAGTGAAAATGGATTTAAATAAGAAATCCCAAAAAATACCAGTGCCATTCATATACTCGTATACGTAGGTATATATACATACAATGAAAATAATTGTAACTTTTTGTATAGCGTTTTCAGTTAACGTTTATGTTCTAGACATGACTAGAACGGCAAGTAGCAAGCAGAGTAGTCCGTAAGCCTGCGGGGACATGTCCCAAACTGAGTGAATTCGCAAACATATTGATACCTGTATGAAAATATCACAAAAATGTGAAGAGCGTCGGTGACAGCACAAAATAATAGAATTTTTAGTTTGTTGCGCGAGATTTGTTCCGCTCATTGCGTTGACATTCTTCACGGTTAGTAAGAGTATAAGATTGGTGCAAAAGTTCACCTCTAATGTAGAAGTTTGTTGAGGAACTCCGCCGTAGGACATGTCAAAAGTTGCCGACTTTTTGATGTGTGCAACGACCATAGGAATTCGATCTTGCAACTTATATGTCTTGTCGACCTGCCGATAATGTAACTTGTGAAATTTATAGTGTGCGCATTTGTTTGTTCTTTGACTGAACTTTACCTCTTTTATAATGTAACACATAAGATTAAAGTAGGTACGATCCTATCATCAGAATCGCAATGCACATTTAGGAGATAATTAACTCAATAATTTAGAATAAATTGTATTATCATCAAGACCATTAATTACCATCTACAATTGGTAGTATAAATTTTAATACGAAACACATAGACCCTAATTTCAAAGATAAACATTAAACGGCATAAAGTGCGTGATAATGATGATAAGTTGCGTCTCGGTTGTGTTTTTAATCATAAATGTATTTTTACAATCCTTATTTAAAACACATTAGAGAAACACTTAGTAACAAACAAGTAGAATAAAAGAGTAGTAAAATAAAATTGCGCGTTTTCTTTTACAAGTCTCGTATAAGATGGCTCTTTAGATCTCTAATGGGATAATAATAAAAGCTTCGGAGCCAGTGTGACTCTAATTTGACGACTTACGAGTATTTTTGTTGGATTGAGTGGATTTGAACATGATAAAACCATTAGTTTCGCGAACTATTACGTAAAATACACTATTATCGTCTCCGTAGTCTTCCGAAGTAATTCTAAATGAATTTCTTTCGTCAAGCAATAAATTAGTGTCTCGTATAATTTAGCATTGGAGCCGCTACTTAATAATAAATAATATCTACATAACGTTGGAAATTAAAAACTGTTTGTTTAACTTTAGAGGAGTTCCATGGGAATGCGTCGAAAAATTGTTCGGATCTGTAGCTGGACGGTTCGATTCGGGACAAAGAAAGGTAATTGCGACATTCGCCGCAATGAACTGTGAACACGGACGAGACATCGCCGTACGTAATTCCAACGATAGTAATACTGTCGGGTATTAGAGAAACGAAATAAACTATAGTGGAATGTACATCAATTGTGTTTTATCTCGAGTCCTCCCTATCAACAGTTTTAGAACATTTTATCCTGTTATTTAACTAGGAAAATATACGATCAACGACTACATATCAAAAAACAATGCAAATGGGAAATGAACTTACGTCTGGGGTATTCCCGTAGAATTGTGACATGGATTTTAGTGTTGCATATCTCCAGAAGCGACAATGACCACGTTTAGCCTCAGGTGGCGGTCTGTATGTTTTCCAGGTTAAATCTATAATAAATGAATTTTGTCAACGAGTTCACATTGAAAAAATATTCAGGGCAAGTCTAAACTTGTATATTATTACGTTGCGTGAATGTTCTGATAGATCAATCATCTTTCCCCTTGCATGAAATGAACCGTGGAGAAATGAATAAGCATATCGATGTTTTTTTCTCTTTTTAGCTGATGCTTATACAGCACTATAAATGAAGTGTGAAAAGCTCGCTGGTTCATTGGTGAACAAAATATTGTAAAAGCAAATGCTTTTAATATCTGCAAATTATTAGCATTTAGATTAATACTGCCAAAGAGTAAATGGCGTTATGCAGGGCAATAGATATAGGCGCAGTTAAAGTGTCGGTTACGCAGTACGCTAACCTGCAAAGTTCCGAGTTCGATTCCTGTTCAGGCAAACATTTAAATTTCAGGTACATATTTAAGTTTAATTAACCATTGAATTCTTAGTTTTTATATAATATGATACAAGAGTAATGAAATCTATTCACAACAATAATATATTATTATATTATATAATAATAATAATTACTATTAAGCTATACATATATGTACATAAGCATCGTTGCAGAGTCAGGACCTTTTCAATATGCAGGAGACTCGGGTCTTACTGCAAGCACTGGCTCTTACTTGCAAAGCAATACAAAATGACGCAATAAATGTCGTATAACCAAATTGTCTGGAGACGAAAAAACTGAACTTAACAAAAATAAAAACATCATTCAAATACCGGTAGGAACGGTTCTTCTCCTTGAGTAGGTAGAACGCCAACATCTACATCTGAGCACAAGCCGGCACTCGAAACTAATTGATTCTAAAGCATACTTCATCACGCTACTCCAATTAAAATATCCACGTGGGATTATATCGGTAGTAACCTGTAACATCATGGATGTCAAGAATTGTAAAGATATATAAACTATTTATTATCAAATCATAAGCGCTAACGTAATCCAATACCAGAACGAACAGAATACGTAATGTCTTTAAAATGTCTATTTCCCCACTCAGAGCAATTACAGTCGTTTTCCGTTTCGGGGCATTCTCCCTCTGTGTTACCTCAAGCTGAAGACAGACAGAACGTGTTCGATTCTTGGTCGGAGCTGTGTTTAAAAATGTAAGGCGGGGCTCACGTCACTAAGACCTGAAAGGCAGGAAATGCATTTGCAAATTAGATTTTCAACCCTCCTGCCGTCGGCGTTATCGTGTCTTCGACCTTGCCTCGTAACCCCTCGGTCACACGCGGTGATTTCCAGAAGCGCCCCTTTGTTCTAGACGACGCATTTTTTTTGTTTGGCAAACGTTTTCAGTTTAATCACTGATTCTATTTTCTGTTGTGGCCCGATTGAAAAGAACACCGGCCCAGTCCGTTCAATAAGATGTCTTGCACAGATAAACAGTCTATGGAAGGTAATTTGGTTTACTTTTTCTTTGGTATTTAAATTGCACGAGGTTTTTCTATTTTGTTTAGTATTGTATATCAACCATGAAGTTCATCTGATGGTTATCAGACAGACATAAGAGATGAATCACAGATGAATTACTGGCTTCAGAAATAATAAAAATATGCGTAAAGGGTTCGTAGAACAAGTTTTCGTATACCTACAAATGTATGAGTGACATTAATATTGATACTCTGTTCTGCGTACAATTGTTCGGGTGGAGTTCTAGGCCGGGCAGGTATTCCAATAATAAATTTAGCTATCGTTTCTGAATCTATTGTGCATGTTTTTGTATGGGTCAATAAATCCATGACACAAAATTCTAACATAGGGTTGTGCTTATCAACGGTTATTCATAAATTCTAGTTTTTTTGTACAAAATATATTTAGTTTGATGAAATAAAGAGGCAATTTGTTGTGTTAATTTAAAACTGTTAAATAGTTTAGACATTTTGAAAGAGAAGCAAAAACAAAACAAAAATGCCATAATTGCTTTTGTCTATATTCCAATATATGTATTTCCTTTAGCATAAAATAGCTTTGTTTTCCGATTACTATTGTACTAAAGTAAACAACTATAGTGTCACAATTAGAAATTAAAATTCTTGCCGTTGATTACAGCATTTCTAGTTCGGTATACGTCCACGTGAACTGGTAAGCGACTCGCAATTTACTTGCCAAATCGAGTGTGAAGGAGAGCACCATTTTGAAACCACGGCAGCCCTGTTTTCTAATACACACTGTATAGTTGTTTATTGTTCGAGGGGCGAGCTATACGACAGCAATGGAATTGAAAAACACGGGAGCGCCCTAAACTGCTTTGTTTACGGTCAACTTGCGTTCCTTTCCCACTACAGATGCCAAAATTTCAGATGATCGCAATTTGTACAGTAGTATTGTTTAAAATGGCATTTATTTTATTGTTTACCTTAACAACGTACGTATTTTTTTTTCTTTTTGATGAGGGTGATATTTTCCAAAGATACCCGCAGACTCCTGGACGAGGAGTTCGGGGCAAGTGGGATTTCTACCCACTAAAACCCCCCGGATTGCCACCTAGCGTTCGTTAAGAGGCACTGGGATCTCCTAGGAACGCGACCAGTGTTTCCCTTGCGCAATTGCCTAACGGGCCAGCCCCGGGACTATAGGCTCCAATAAACACGTATATGTCTACGATGCAAATATACCTGGGATGGCTGCCATATCTGCAACCCTTTTTAGATCAATAGAAACATTTATTTTCAAATCGATTTGTTCCGTTATGTACTTTCTAATAAATGTTTATTAGTATAAGCACATATTAAATCATATTATTTGAAAATTATTCAACATCAACCAAATTAATATTCTACGTTCAAGGACAAATGATTAATTGATAAGTATTTTAATATCTGTCGAGATCGAGAGGTTTCTTTGAATTCTTTCCATTATTGAGAGATTGAAATTATTAATTTCTACCTTAACTCAAGAATAATTGTCGTAATTGTCATCTAAGGTTTCGTTCGGTATCTTTAGTTACAAGCATCGGATGGTTTTCTAAAATGTGGTAGCATTGGTGTTTATAAAGAAATTATATGATAGTAAGCATTCTTTTAGCTTCTTTCATTATTACATTCGGGTATTTTACAAATTTTGATATAACACTATACGTGTACCTTACCGTGTACCGTGTGGCCTGAAATTTGTTGAATCCTAGTTTATTTCAATTTAATACGGTTAGTGTGCGGGCACCACACAAAGGTACACATCGCCACGAAAATGTAAATGTTGAAGCGTTACAAAAACTCCGTCTGCATCTGTTTGTAATAC